>WURS02285461.1:0-18771 GCA_011762765.2 Rhinocypha anisoptera
ATATTTAACGCAAATTTGTTATTATATTTTGAACAAATTGAACTTAAATCAAAATATAAAGCCGAGCGAAAAATTCTTGTAGAAACTCTAATTACTAGGCATTTTTTTTTTATATCGTCAATCGTTGGGCAAAGAGAAGGAAAACCGTTTTCGGGGCAGTGGTGTTTAGCCTTAATTACTATAATGGTACTTTACTACCTTTAACTTTTTACACAATTAAATTGATATTTTCCAAAATGGCTTGCTCTATTTATCTTCATTAATTATCCTTCAAAAAGAAACAAGCGTTCTTCCCCAATAACAGGCTCTAAAATTTGATTTTGCCTGTGGTAATTTTAGCATTATAAGGAGAGATAATTCGTACTAAGGAGAGAAGCAAAAAAGGAATGGCATGGCAACTTGGAGTAACTATTTCTTATCAGAGGAAAGAATATACATCATGAAATAATATATCCTTGTCAATATACTCACTATTCAAGAAATGTAGTTAATACAGTAATATTCATGTCAAAGAGCATGCATCAAGGTTATGGAAATTCTAAGGACAGTTAAAGGAGATTCAGTTCACTATAATAATAACATTATTTGTCCAGGGATCATATTCAGCATGGATGTATTACATAACAAAGGTATAATTGATAATAAATGTACACATTTGTAAATGATTTATGGTCATACATTCTTATACCAGAAATTTAACATTCATTTTCTTTGTAGAGAAGTATCACGTGCCATAGTAAAAGGTCTTCAATAAGTTGCAATTGAACCCATTTCTTAAGTTATAAATAATACTTATATCTAAAATCAAGTGGGAAATATTTTTATGTATATTATCCAATGCAACTACAGCAATACTACAGTCACTGATCCATATTCACACAAGTTACATTGTATTGTCAATTTTAAAAATGTAAAATAAAGCTTTCGGCAAATATGGGATACTAAATGATACAGAAATTGCAATCATCTAATCCTCTGATTGAAATGTGGTAAATAGATTGGAGCATGATTTCTCTCAGAATATTAAGGCACCATAATATTTCATTCTTCATTTATGCACTGGGGACAAGGTATAACAGGGGAAGTAAAGCAGTAAAAAGAATAATCATATCCTGCAGAATTGAATTATAGTGGGAATTTAAATGATGGTGCTAAGTGACTTCTATGACTTTTCATAAAATAACAGTTAGTATACAGGTTCAAGACTGTACCTTCAGTTAGTGTTAATGTGTTCAATTCTAAGTAAAGGTATGCTTGTCTGATGATCATAAAAAGTTGACCTAAAAACCAACCCTCATCAACCCTAAAAGAGTCCATTATCTGTTCTTCATTTGGAATGTGAAAACAGAGAATAAACTAAAACATATAGGAGCATGCAACTAAAAAAAACTCCTTTAAGATCTGGTGGCCTACAAACAATTTTTCATTAAGGTCTGATTACAAATATCCAATAAACCAAATGGTTACACGAATTTTGAATTCTTTCTTCAGTGCCATTTATAAGTTGAGAGCCGATAGTTAGGAGAAATTGTAGCATTCAATGTGTGACTTCAGCGTTCAAACATAGTAAAGTAGATGTGCGCTTCCAGATAATAAGATTTTCTTGCTGTAAAGGTCTTTAGAAGGAAGGGCGACTCACGAACACACTAGGAAAAGTTAGATTAAATCCTTACACCCCTCACCTTGCAGGTCAAACTTACAAAAGCAAATGTTTTCATTGCTTATTTTCCCCCTTCGTTCCTAAATTAATACGGTAGCTGGCAAACTAGACGTAGTTCTTCAAGTACATGGCGTCATGTATCAAAAAATGTACCAGAAAAAAACCAGTGGTAGTTCAAGAATTTTTTACACCAGAGTTTACTCATCATCGATCATTGACTTACTGCCCTCTAATATTACTTTACAAGAACTAATTAGTTACTAGAACCTGTTAAAGTTAGTAGAATTTATTGTAGTAAATTGTGGTAGTACATATGGTACATCGGTACCACCACTATTTCAATAGTAAACATGATAGCGTCCACATTACAAACAAAATACTTACGAGTAGTTGAATGATTGCTTCTTTGGAAAATAGATATCTACGTATACCTTTCCTGTCGGTTCGCTGGTAATAGCCCACCTTAGACTAACAATAACTCGGAGAAGCATGAGAAACTTTGCACGTCCGCTTCAGGTGTGAAATCGAATGTTAGATCTGGCGATCTTCGAGCATATAACTAGTGGCGCCATCGCTGGAAAAGTATCGTGGTAATTCGTTGATTTGTGACGTCATACACGGGGCCGGTCTCGGCAATCCTTACGGCAGTAAGTGATTTCTTAATGTACTTAGGATCTGAAGGCCATTTTTATAGTAAACATCGCATAGCTCGTTGTTATCACACGCTTGAGAAACGGCAGCATTAATGCAGCGCCATATCTACGAACGATTACAATATAAGGTTAAAAAAAATTTGTGCTTTTTTTTCAAATTAGTAAATTCCATATGTCACGCCTGAAACGCTTCTTCAATAAATGTATCAAATATTTCCAGGCTCACTCTTGGTAAAATGTGTACAAACTACGAATCCCCGGCCCGTTTCACGTCACATCTAGCCTTGACTCGGCGACAACCCCGTTCCCTTGCAAGAATACGTCGTAGTTTATATGCTCGAAGCGTGAAATAGAAAACCAAACTGGTCTTCTGCTACCAGAAAACCTGACCCGATGGAAAGCACATGAAGAATTGAACAATTCGATGAATTTAGTTAACGATTATAGCTGTTCTAATGCATTGGGTTTCGTGGAATAGGAGGAATTATATGTAGAATAATAATAATACTAATAACTTTATTTGACATTAAACACGATATGTGCAATAGTCATTGTCAGGTAAATACGACATAACCAATACAATGCACAAAATGAGTAAACAAAATACACACCACATAATTTACAAAATCAAGTATTTACAGGTGGTAGAGATTTCTTAGCCAGCCTTTTTCTGATTCGACTGACTTACCTTGAAGAAATCAATGACAACAACTTCATGGAACATCATTGTGATTTTGGCTACCATTATAATATTATTATTACATGAAAGGACTAAAGGCATACTTCCTCACAACGAAACAAGTCCTCTGAAAATATGATATGTAAAATTATGGGTAAAATGTGCTATAATGACTAGATGTGTGCCCTTAAATTGTAACCTTAACAAACCATGGTAGATGTGTCCCATGGGTGAAATGAAGCATATGACTCATACACAGCCCCAGCTACAATGTGTGTTACTTCGTTTGCCCTAGTATTAGGCCATGCCACTTAGCATTTTAAAAGCTGAAAAATGTCCCTCCTCACCATTTCCTGTGGGGAAATTATTAAAAAAGACCTCTAATTTTCATAATAAAGAGGCGCAGCACTTATTTATTTAAGCAATAAAATGGAAAGACAGATTTTCAAAATTTTGAATAACTATGGCTCAAAGTGGGCTGAATTTGCATGAAAATGTTTGTGTAAAAGAAAGTGCTATGGAATACAACGTTTAAAAATTAAAATTCCTCAAGTAACTAAAAAGCCATTTTTATTAATTTTGCAAAACTTTTTCTTTTAAATGTTAATAACTTTGTGATTGTTACTGAAATTTAATAAAGAAACTATCTCAAAGGCCTGAATTTCGTTTTGGTTAAAATGTGTAGAAGATGCTCCTAGTAGGTGCAATTTTTTTTTATTTCTGCAAATTTATCCCAACATGGACAAAAATTATAAATGTTAACCTTTTGCTTGGATGGTAGTTTTGAACTTGGATGGTTTTACGAATGAATTTTTAAAATTTCAAATCCTTACTAAACAATGTGCAATCTAAACAATTAATTTTTTAAATAGGAATACTCCAATTTTTGGTATTAAAAAGGTATGATTTACAATTTTATACAACATGAATTGCATCATTTCTTCTAATAAAAATTATTCATAAATAGATAAAGGGAAAATCTGGTTTAAGAACATGCATGTCAAAAAATGCTTCAAGACCTACACGACACATGGTAGACAACTTTTTAAAAATCATGGTAGAATAATATGCAAATACTCTTGTCATGACAAAAATATCTAGAAGTCATAACCTATTATACCCTACCGTCATCCATTGTAGACTGTATCCCTTGTGGGCCTCTGGCCCAAGGCAACCCTCTTCTCTCTTCTTCTGCTTTTATCCTCCTCTCCTGCTGCATCCTTTGTTATCACTGCATCACCGTACTGCACCCCATTCTTTCTGATTTCCTGAGATCCTCCGCATTCCGTTGAATGGTTGTCTTATGAGATTCTTCCTCCAGCATTGATCTTATAGTGGCATCCATGTTCTATTATAAATCCTTTGTTATTGACAACTGAATACTGTGAAGAAAAAGGGAATGTCTTTATGCAGAATTGTTCTAGGTTCATCTGTGCAGTTCAATTGCCTACTTTGACTTTGATCGTTTCCACACGAATAGAAATTAAATTGTTTTACAATTAATTTTTTTGGTAATATTAAAGGGTATACGTTCGAAATAACCCGAAACGATCGCGGATACGTTTAAATAGTAGTGAGAACGATAATATACTCTTTTCCGTAAAAGGCTCTTTTCACAGCAATAAATGTTTTTGTGAGTTAGTACGATCTGAAAATTTATTTCATTATTCGCTTTGAAATGGAAATTTGAGTAATATCTAATATGCTGTTGAGAATAAATGATTATGTCATTATAATATATATTGCCTTAATTTATTGTTGATATTAAAGGTGACATTAATTTTCACGAGAATGCACTTTTGAGACATGATTTTTTTGTTTTTTTCACATAGCAGTACGTTTTAATGGACTCCATACTGTTGAAGGACCAATGCATGAACTAAGAGTAAATACGTATTCCATCAGGGAGACGTTATTTATTTCCTATTAAAATAAGCTAAGAATTATGGTGAGACACATTGCTTACAGTCGACCACCGACATTTTATCACGAACATCTATATTACATCCAGCAAGACTTCAAATAAATCATATGAAGATATAAAAATAACCACATCTAATTAAGACTTAGCAAAAACAAATCGGAGCATTAATTTTTAATTTGCAGGAAGAAGAGGCTTCTACGCGTGACCACAGATGTGGGGTCACAAAGGCCTAAAGAATTTTAACATTTGAGATCCTATGTTCTGTCCCTGAACTCTGGTGTTCGGGTATAATCAATTTAAAGTTAAAATTAGTTTCTACCAAGCGCAAGAATCATCGACGCAAAAGTTTCCCGACTCAGATCCAGGAAAAAATCACAAATGAATTATTTCCAAGGAGGGTTATACCGCACGTCTGTGTTTACGTCATTATTATAATTTAATCAAGTAAACACACATGCAATATGTAGGACCTCCTTTTGTTTGTTGAAATACAAATTTTTCCATAAATCATGCGAAGTCTTAGACTGAATTTTCTTAACCCATGATTCCAAGGCCTGAATGAGTTGCATACCACTATCCCACCCACTTTCGCTACTCGATGCACTTGCATTGATTGTGTATCGTTTTGGAGGCATTTGACTCACGAGTCGGCAATCGAAACGTTTGTATCAAAGGCACACTCACAGGGCACAAGGCCCGATAGAAGAATTAATCAATACTAGGGTACGGTCTTTAAAGAATAAAGCCGTGAATGATCCCTATACAATTTCAGTGAAAAGAAAGACGTAAGTTTCATCTATATCCCACGGGTTTTCGAAAGAAATGACCAGAGTATAGCGAAAGAAAACAGCAGAATACTACCTGTCTCAAAAAGAGGCAGGCATTGATCCTAATTTCATCGATGTGCCGCAAAAAATCGGCAGGAGATGAAAGTGGATTCACAGGAATTTTAGAACAACAAAATACTACGCAAACGGGCGTCAATTATTAAATATACAAAAACTAAGGAACTGAACGGAAAACCAAAAGAAGGCCTATGCCAATCAGTTTTCAACAAACTGATTGACGATGGAAATGTGGACGACTAATAGCACGTGAACGTTATGGGAAACAGTAGGATAATTGATTTTATTTTACAACATAAGTAGTCAAATAATTGGTGACCAAGCAGCTTCAAAAAGATTAATTGGACCGAATTTACCATAAATCAAAATTAACTCAAGATGAGGACAAAATTTAATTTTAAGAATCGCGCAAGTTAAAAAAAATTATGACATCATAATGTTTTTTAAACTTAAAATTTCTTTGTGTACTAGATTATGATCAGGAAAAAATAGTTCTTGTCGCCTAGAATAAGGATGAAATCCTTTTTTCCAACAGTGTTTTATGCTCAAAGACCATCTTCTTAGTTGTTCAATTATAAAGAAATAATGATTTTTAACCTACATTACATAGAAAATATTACATATGTTTTGTTCCATTTCAAATATGAAGAGCATCATCATTACTGTAATGGTCAAAATTTTAATAATTTTCCAATTTATTTCAAATACCACGTTTGCTATGTTTACGGTAAACTAAGAAGAACAGAAAAAGTCGACAACTCACACAAGTAGAGAATACATAATTACACAAAGAAAGACAATATAAAATAATGACCTTTCATTTATAAAGCACACGGAGCATCCATAAGCCTTCTTCAGTCTCGAAACAGTTTTCAAATCTTAATAAGGCGTTAAGACGCTCCGATAGCTATTAATTTGTGATTTCATATTTTTACGATTTCTTTGTGTAAATATGTACGTCTGTAGTGTTTAAATATAAATGTACATACACAAAGCACCTGGTAGATGGCATTATGGCGTTATTTTATAATAGGCAAGACAATGCCAGCTTAAGGAGCCAGAGAATCGCCTATTGAAAGAAGATGGAATACATTAAATAAGTTAAAATTAAATATGTTTCTATTTAGCGAAATGTTAGTGAGTAAAACAAGGTGGATTGTGAGACTAGGTGTCCCTAATACTGTTACAAAAATCTATAACGCTCTCTAGCGATTAAATAAGTCAGTCACCATCACTGATAATCCATTTATTACGTAATGATACCTGTTCACTCTATATTCGATTGACAAGATATGTGACTTGGAGATGAAGTTTATTTAAAAAATAAGCAACGATGGTAAAACCAAAAGATAGATTGTTGGAATTACTCTAAGGTGAACACAACCAGTCTTACAATACGGTAGGAATTTTGGATAAAAACTTTGGTTTTAACCAATCTACCAACCTTATTAAATGGCATCCTGATGATACTTCTCGCCGCGACTGCCTCTTGCTAGTGACAATTCTTCCCTTAGGCATTCCAAGGGATTGTTAGCATCACTATTCCTGCTGATATGATTCACGGGAGCCTCCGATCCTCTATCTTCTTTGTTGTTTCTATAACACCGTCTCTTTCTGCTACACCTGGTAAACACCTCCTCGTTGTCGGGGACGAAGGAAGGATATGCATCCAGGATCTCTCCAGATGGTGGTGACATCCTGTAATAAGAATTACGATTACCATATTATAACTTTTATAAAAACTATCAATTTCCGACAATTAGATTTAAATGAAAAAATAAGGCAATGGCTGATTAATAAATTCAATCAATCCAAGTATGAATAACATAACCGTAATGCTTACTGAATGATTTTATATAATAATATATCATATAAATGAGACCAAAGGCGGAAGATATGACTTTAAATAATGTGTGTCAGAACCCTCTGCCATTGCAGCAAATGTCAGCTCTCAAAAATCATTCATCGGAAAGAAGTAGAACTACATTAGTGGTATTTAAAGAGGTATATGATTCTTTCCGGTAACTCTAGATCTTACCTCCTCACCCTCCTACGCTTTGACGACTTCCTCCTCCTCGTTTATCCAGGTTCTCTCTCTTCAGTGGTGTCCCCCTCAAGGCGGCGACCAGGATTCCAGGACTAGAGGAAACGGGTTAGTGAACACAAATAATATAATAACACTAATAATTAATCTAAGCGCGGTTACGTAAACCTAACCTTAACGCGTTAATGTATCCATACCCACGAGGGCCAAAATCTAAACCCAAAAATCGCGGCGGCCTAACCTCAGCGCGTTAATGTAACCGTGTCCACGAGGGGCAAAATCTAAACGCAAAATACGCGACGACCTACGGTATTCGATGGCATTCGCGGTTGACGATGCTGTTGAAGTCCTCCGGGTGGCCAGGATGTGCCTGCTGAAAGAATGGATTAGTGCACAAGAAACGCAAATAATATAATACAATAACACTAATACTACATCTAAGCGCGGCTACGTAAACCTAACCTTAACTCGTTAATGTAAGCATGCCCACGAGGGCCAAGTCTAAACGCAAAATACGCGACGGCCTACGGAATATGTGATACCCGTTGGTACTCGCGGCTGTGCACACGCTCTTCAGAGATGCTCTGCTCCTGCTGTTGACGATGACCTGCTACGGGGGGAATGGGTTAGTGTATACATAGCACAACCGGAAATACATCAACATGTCCAACACACATCAATAAATATTATCACAACAAATAACTGTATTTTGACCCGTTTGTGTCCACAGTCAAATACGACATCACTCATGAGTGTAATGCATATGCAGTGCTATACTGTTTGTTTTACCATACACAACCATACCATAGAGTTTGTGACACAATGTTTTACCGGTTTTTTGGTATATACCTTTGCTGTAACATGACAGCGTTTCTTTGGTTTTACGTAAACCATATATGGTGCGGATATTTCTTTTACCACACCCCTATACTAGTGGTTATCATACGGCGCCGTAAATAATTTTACCTAGACCTTCTTGAGCTCAAGATTTCGATACCGGTATGTGACGCACCAATAATCATACCAAAGGGTGCATCAAGAGCTGCAGCTCGAAAAACCGGTATTTGACCACATGATATATGTATGTGGCAGAATATATGCCACACGGTGCATTTGCACCGTACCACCAAGTACACACTTTTTTTCAGGTACCTGGTTGAACCTCACATATGTCCGTAACTCTAGAGTACGACACGGCCGTGTCGTAACCTGCACCCTAACAATTACCTTAGAACTTAAATCTATTGACAATCATACGGTCACACTCATGCACACACATTCACTCAAATGTTACCCTTGAGAACAATACCCAAAGTTTTACCAACACCTGGAATTCTTAGGGCTGATTATCCAGACGACACATTCCACACACCAGCTTGCGGTGTCCAGCTGCTGCGCCTGTCCACGGAAAAGGGAAAAGAAAATGTTCAAAGCGAGTTGTGTGGAGCTAATATTGCATGAGATAGTAGGTGAATGTTTCTGAGAGTTTCATTGCTTACAGAGTTTGATACATTTCCATGTGCCTCATTTCATGTTTACAGTGCTTATTACAATTGACTCCCGATCAAACAAATTGGGTTAAATGAATTTATTTTTTCTCTCTACAGGTGACGAAAACAGCTTTAGAGACACCTCCTATCGTACCCCGAAGCTAAATTGGAATGTGAGACCAACTTACCTTGCATCCAAGTGTCCTGGTTTTTGGATTACACCGGTCAATTCACTACACATTACTGATCACCATTAAACACTCTCCTAACACCACTTCAAGATTCGCTGTTCCCTCGTACAGTCCTGAAATAAATGACAAAAATTCTTATGAAATAATCTTTTCATATAAAATGAATATGAATACCAATTTACCGAAGGATAAAGAAAGATGTGGGAATTTAAAACTGAAACGACTTTTTAAATGTATATAACTATTGAATTTCTGGCCATGGAATCATTTTCCAGTTGAGCTTAACCACGGTTCGATACAAAAGACGACGTAAGTAAGAAAAAATTAACGCGAGACATTCCGCTCACTGGCATTGGATCGTGACAATAATTTGGATATCGGTCGGAATCGATTCGAGTAAAATCAGGGAATTAAGATTGATCAGATTTCTATTTTAATACAAGATTACAAAGTTAGTCATATTAGACGATGGCTATGACAAAGTTTTATTAAAGTTCTGAATACGGTGTGGGTGAATATCTCCAGCCGAACACATATATCACTACTTTCCGAACGGATCAAAAAGTAAAACCCACTGGGAGGCATTGGCGACTGGTCATAAATTGTAATTACATCGCATCCTAGGGCACTTCATCAGCAGTAGAGATCAAAGGTCGTGATTTGTCTCTGGTAGCCAGGGGAAATACCGAAATATTCCCTGGACGACGGAACACTAGGATCGATTATGAATGTCGTAACTCCCAGTTATGAAGATAAACACGAGGCCTTACATTTCAACATAATCCTGACGCCTTGTGATGTGATAAAATGCTGACATTTGAGAAAATACGCATGAAAACTTGAGTTTCAAATCAAAGCAAAATCCATTTATGATTTTATCTAAACACCCTTTAAATTACATTCTCTCCAGAAATGTGTAACATGGGAGTGCACATATCAAGGGGAAAATGACTCGTTCGAACCGCTAGATTTAGTTTAAAATCTAAGACACCCAATTAGTAAGAAAAGAGAATAGTAGCACCTTATTTGAAAATATATCGATGGGTTGGAATTTTAAGATGGATTTCTTTATAATCAAGTGTACACATCCTAAATTAACTGTGAAACTACGTTCGATTTTGAGCAGCTCCAACATTCGAATAACGATTTACATCGGTGCAACATTTCGCGTATGAAAGGAAAGGAAATATTCCAAACGTTACGAACAAGTGAAAAGTCACTTGAAGATTGGACAGAGAAGACTCAATTGTTCAAATAGCGAGGAATACTAATGCCTCACAAAAATATTTACGTACTCTCCCTATCTTGTCTCGGTAGACTTTTCGCCGAAATTTTATCTATTAAATCCAATACACAAAAAGAATTATAAAGCTCGAGTGGGAAAATGAAGACACATTCTAAAGTAAACATAAATCGGAATTAACTAAAACATCACAAAACCTATGCAAGTAACAGTAAAATCACTTACCCCTCTCCACCGCGACGATCAAAGTCAGACTGACAAATCGCGGGAAACGTGGCAGTTGCAAGGCGTTGTGACGTCACGAGGAACCGATTCAATTTGAAAATTTATGAAATTTTAAAAACCATTAGAAACAATGGAGTCATTTTAAGTTATATGTCAAAATGTCACTTCCAAATATTACTTTTCATTATTAATATTAATACCGTTTAATTTATCTAAGTAACGAAATTAATCGTCATGCAGATGGCGCTGTTGAGAAGAGGTAAAAATTTGAATAAATAAAAAGTTGTAGCGGGCATTAATTAACTCGTAAAGAAAAGCTAAGATACAAAAGAGAAGAAGTTTTGAAAATGTGACAGAAGTATATTATGCAAAAATAAAAACATTTGAGTAAGAGAGGAGTTTGGCATAACTGATACCGAATGCCATATTCTCTACAACTAGAGCATAGTGTAGACAGAATATGGTAAGTTTAACTCGATGTGTGGTAACGTAGGTATAAATAGTTAATAATCGAGAGTACAAAATATGACAAAAAGGTAGTCCTCGAAGAAGCGATATTTTTCAGATACAGTCCATGCACTTAGAAAAGTACTCGTACATTGAAGAAAACAAGGTCGCATAACAGCAGTTTTTAGGTAAACGCAGATGGTCAAATCATATATACATACACCTTGTACTATTCGTTGCTCAATGTTTTGCCCAGATGAAGTACAAACGTCGTCGATACACTAGTTTCCTTCTGATCCAGCCAAAAGGATCGTTGTCTCAGCAGCTGACTGATTAATGGCAAGGTCATCGAATCACTCTTTTCACCAACTGAGTATCGCCTCAAAAAACCTATTTCACCTTTTCTCTTGATCACAACAATTCATCACATTATGTCGGGACACAAATACTCCTACTTAAAATCACTTGTATCTAGTCGATATGTGTTCGGGAGACTACAATTTACAGTTCCCGTAGCGGAATCACATACGTATATCGGGAATCTATGTAGAAGCACCTTGTCTATCCAGAAAGATAATATTAAAGAACGGTTGGTTTAAATTTACACGGATATACTTAAAAAGACTACTTGTACTCAATATTCCGATGAGCTTCTCAAATAGACCAGGTCCGTAAGACAAACTCCTTCGAAGGGAATCGACCGACTGAAAAATCGAAAAATGGTTCTTCCCTTCTCAGTGTCTTCCTCTCGAGTAAATACATTGTGCTCACCCCCCAAGAGGGAATATTGGAATCACACACATTTCTCGGCATACTATCCTGGGGAAATACGACGCCTGCGCCAACAAATTTTCGTCTGTGGAGAAGATGGAAAAAGTAAAACACGGTATTTTCCAATGCCTCGAGTGTATGGCTCCGAAAACTCCGTTATTATTCCTTGCCTTCCGAAATCATTGCATCACGAAGAGAAAAAAACGAACTTCATTCAGTTGACGGAGATCAATCCTCACTGTTTCCTCGCCACTCCAAAGACTGACATTCTTGATTTGGTTAATAGATGCAATCAAAATCTTCCTCACGATAGGAAATATATGACAGCTAGCTTTTGTTTTGAAATTAGGCAATAACCGAAGGGACAACTCGCGGCAGCAAGTAAATATTTGATCAAAATGAAGAATCTACGAGGCGTGCATTGTAAGATGCCATCCTTCCATTATTTCCTAATCCTCTAACACATTCGTGATTTTCATCCCTCATTCATTTACTGAAAGGAAAAATTCAAAAGAATAACAACTTTTATTCTCAAATCGTTAGTCCGCCTAATTACAGCGGATTAGATATGAGATTTCTTTCAATTAGTTCAGATTTATTTATTTATATTTATTTATTTACAATATAATCTTGCAGTTGGCTACAAGCCAGGTGGCAAGTATAAAAAATGAGAGAAACCTATGAACAATTATAATGCAATACTGCTATACATAAAAATTCATCAGCATGAATCACTTTATCCCTTTTGACTATAAAAACCAATTACTAAAGGATAAAGTTCCTGATGCTGTAAAGCAAATGATTAATTACGCTTCCGTTTTTAGTGATTCCGTGTCATTACAGATGCACCACGGTCATTCGAATGTTGAAGTTAGCGTACGACACGAATATGTCAGCCGCGTTTTCAAATTTACAATCTCCTTGAAAATCTCTTTGAATAGAAATGGAAATTCTTATTATGATCAATATATTTTTTTTCCTTGCAAGGACCATCCTTCAAAACGCTCTCATTTTTGTAGTAGTTTTCCTTATTAAAAAAATGATACTTGAGTGGCCCTAATTACCATAGCCGTAGACGGACACCCGAAATATCTATAACTACTACTATAATATTATGTTGAAAACCATACTAGTCCATTTCAGTAGAGTTATGGGTGACAATTATGGAAGATGTTTTCGTGATCACGCCAACTATCCAAGTGCGCTGACATTTCCACGATTTATTGTATATTTACACATTTATAAATTTACAGTCGTTGATCGTGAGTCGATATGTTGTGAGACCCGTGCCCATAATTAATTTTCTAAAGTCTCGATGCTGCGGAAAGAATAATATTTTTTCAATTCGGTTTAGGCTATGGCTAAAATCTAATTGTAGCCATGCTTTTAGCGAAATTTTCTAAAAAATCTTCACGTATTATTCTAATCTCTCCAACATCCGACTCGTCAAGAACACTTGATTACCATCTTTGATGGCCGAAATGTGCATTGTTTACATCAATCATATTCCTCAGGATATCCAAACCCATTGAGGTAAATTGACGCGAAGATTTAAGGTTAAAAAATGGATTGAGAATTAAGACGTTTAAAGGTCAATGATCCAACGACAGGAGAAAATGGAATAGTCACTGGATAGGAGCAAGATCCGAGGCAACCAATCTTTATGAAAACAGCGCGAATATATCAAACATCCTGCTCCGACTCAACGCGAGGCAGCCTTTTCTTTGTCCGCAATTGCAGGTGACGCGTGATAATCTCTTCAAAATGAAGAGCGAACGGTCCCTCACTTATTCCTTTAGAGTTAAAATGACTGTCATCTCTACGAAAAATCTTAGAGCGTCTTTAATTCGTGAGTAGGTCTACGGATGATTCAGAGGTCATTTCTTTCGATGAATTCAAACTCGTCGGCATGAATGATTGTTCAGGTTACCGCCGCAGTCGACAGATAAGAGGCCTCCGGCAGCTGAGGTACAATTTCCACAGAGGTCATGCCTATCGGGTGTTCCATCACCACGTTACGGATTTAAAGGGGTCCGCATTTGTCATATTTCACTCTCCAGGTACTCTACTTCAATGAGGATGTCAATATACCTTGGATAAATTACGCAACAGGGTGCGCCATTATTCTTTATGAGAATATCGTCCCTAAAGGAAGTCTAGAGGCGGAGTTCTCCATTCTCGACGGGGAGGATGTAAGGGGAGCATGTCCGTCAGTTCAACCGAGCACTTGACGACGTAGTTGTAAGGCCCTGGGTAGAGATGGAGAGGGGGGAGGAGGGGATTATGTACTGCCCCGTGGCTTGCTTATTGAAAGCAAGCATGTCTTTAAACGAACTGAGGCGGTTGAATGGGCATCAAGGATGAGGGGGAGTTTCGTTGCTTCCCTAGCTGTGCCGTCATTCTAGCTCTCGCTTCCACGCCTAAACGCACACTCACAAACCTCGATGGATCAAAACTTTCGTGACGTCGACATGGATAAAAATCACGCGTGTGAAAAATGTGAAATACATGAAAAAGACATTAATAATAAGTCGATATTTTAATAACTCTACCGTTCTCAATTGTGTGAAATATAAATACAGCATGAACAAGGGGGGTAAGGAAGAGAGAGGTTGCGGGGAGGGGTTTAACAATGAAGTGGAAAGGATGACGTCTAATGCTCCGGGTGTGGGGGAGGAAACACATAGGAAGGAAAGTGAAAACCTCAAGTGATGTCGGGTTCAAGATCGACTAATCGAGCTACGGGGGTGGGGGGGAATAGAACATAGAATAAGGGGAAGGGGTGGGGGGTACAAGGGATGAGGTCATTGTGAAGGCTTTCGCTAAGCACATTAAGGTGAGATTTAATTTCACCATTTTACAAAAATCTTACAAAAAAAAATAAACCCTTGTCACTAACATGTAAAACTTAGAAAAAATTGGAAGTGTGATGATCCTCGTGAATAACACTGCGGTTGGCAAACATGGATTTATTATCAAAATTCACAAAATTTCATGACACGAGCGATGCTCTTAAAAGACATAACTCTTTAACACTCATTAGAGATTAATGGAAATTTTGACCTCACTTGTATGATAATTCGTACATCAACACCTTTATTATATTTTGGAATTGCATTAGACACTCCACACTTGCAACTCAAAACTCGATTGTCATCAACCTTCAAATCTTCAAGCATATAATGTACTAGAGGCGGCTTCGCTGAAGTAAATCGTCGATTTGTGACGTCAGACAAGGTACGGTCTGGAGATATACAGCAGGAAGTGACTTAAAAAAATAAAATTGATATATTTAGGGGCTAATTTTATACTCGTCTTCGCATCGTTCGATTTTAATACACACATGAGAAACGGCAACATAAATGGAACGTTAGAGATATAATAATATATTAATTTGAATAATATAAAGTTATTTATTACTCCTTTTGAAAATTATATGCAACGCAATATGGTATTACTTTTAAAAGAGCATCTTATCAAATTTCTAAAAATTATTTCAGTCTTACACTTGCTTACACGTATACACAACGAAATCGTCTCTTGTATGACGTCACAGCGAGCAGTTACCCTGGCGACAAGGCTCTTCCCTGGTAAGAATACGTATAGCCACCTCTAGGTCATTATATGCTAGAAGTTTAAAATAAAAAGACAAAGGAACACCGTAAAGTATGACCTTTTGACCTTTGAAGAAACTCGGCATATCCAAATCACATATAATATGAAATATGCATTACAAATTCGATATTTTAATTACTCTACCGTTATTTATCATTAATAAGGTCGAATCTAGAATGACCTCGAGTGTGCGGGACACACATTAGGCAGGATTAATTTAGGCGAAAAATCGAATGCAGCGTTGAGCAGCTATATTTGTGAAAGTTTGTTACGACCAGCTTAACAATTTAACAAGATTATTAGAGGCATTAGGTCAGGAACCACTTACTGAGCGTAGGTTGAAATGCAGGTTAAACTGACTATGCAGATTTCAAGGAAGATCAATTCCGCGAAGAAGTTAAAAATATATATCGCAAGCCCCGTCATACTACGGTAGATAAGATGACATAGAAATAGACTGTGGAACAGATTGATATAAAATTTCAATATTTGAGATCCAAATAAATATGAAGACAATCATGGATATAATAGTTATGGTAACGTATATGGTAATGCATAACGTAGACATGTTCAGAGGGAGCGCTGGCCTAGGATTAATTTCGTGTCTTGAGGATTGGAGGACTGACGCAGAGGAGTGAAAGGTGGAGAGAGGGGAAGGTGGAGGGGGAGGGCAAGGACTGCGGAGACGTAGGTGGGACAAAGGGGGGCGGAAATGTTGAAAATTCAATGACAAGGGGATTGAAATTTTCCGTTTTTGAAACTAGGGACGACACGTGACTACTCGGATATAAGAGGATGTCTTGGAACCAGAGACCGAGGGTTTCGGAAGGGAGGGTAATGGGAGGAGAAACTTTCTAAGTCTACAGATCGTAGCAGGTGGTGGCAAAAAATAATTTTAATCTTGAGTTAACGGTATCTATGTCTCATTTTGTAAACGAAACTTGGAGATAAAATAATGTAATGACAAAATGAAGCAGCCATGGCTCTAATAGAAAATGTCTGAACCGGGACACGAACCCCAAACCTTTCCATACACACACACATTCGTCATATCCACAATTCTCACTATGCCACGAGACCGGACGCATTCGGAATACCACCAACTCCAATAAACTCAATAGCAAGCGAGTTGACATGATGAAATTTCGACATTTCGAAAAATATAAATCGCTTGGTTTAGTTCCACAAGATATATTCCACACAATCGTCCAGTTTCGTCCTCGGTACGTCATTCTCAATAATTCACAAAAGATTTAAATGTTAGAATACTGTTACCTAATTTTCATTCCCGCTTGGCAAATGTAACAACAGTTGCACCCAGGAGTGTTACAATGCAGTAGGTGAACTCAACTTTTATAAACAATGTCCAACTTGTCCTTACAATTAAATAAGAATTCACCAAGAGTCACACTGTAATAAACAAAGATTTTAAACTTATTTTTGGGAAAATATTCTAAGAGTTTAATAGATAGATTGCAACTGATGGGTAACTCACTCATCTTGATTCCAGTGCAGGGATCATAGGGATGAGTGGGCGAGCACAGCCGATTGGCATTCGACGAACTAGTTCCGCTGCACAGGTGACCAAGGATATCCTCACAAGGGCGACTCCGAAGAAGTACCTAACCCTCCTCTCTCTCTCTCCTCCTTCCGCTACTCCCTGGATGTCGCATCGGGGTCGCCCGCCGTCCCAGCATACCACGGGAGATATCCGTCGACACCTGTTTCTGCCGGGATTAATTCAACACAGGTTTTACCTTCAAATCTGTATATACTAAATACATAGGTCAAAGGTGTGAGTTTCTTCAGTTTGAAAATTTGTTGAAGTAGGGATGGGTAGATCATCTGGAGGAATGCAATTATTCGCCAATATTCGCTACTTTAGTGTCACCACACATTAGCGCTTTCATTAAAAAATTATGAAATACTATCTAAAATTAAACAGTAATTTCAACCGCCTTGTTATTAAAGGGTTTACTTCGGAGTGCCCATGCATATCATAGAAATGAAGAACGAAATAAAAATAATGAATAAAATAATAATACGTGTAAGTGGGAACATCTTTACCCAATGAGGGAGCACATGGTGTTACTTTGTCTGTAAGTAAAAATATATGTGTTTTTACATTAAAGAGATAAGATTTTCATGGATATTTCAGCGCACTTATTCAATGAATTTCATTTGAGATTAAATAATGTAATCAAACCTTTGATTCAAAATAATACACATTTCCAAAGTATTCTCATGAATTTATATACTAAATAATAATTATGGATGAGAAAAACAAATATTTTGTACTGTCCACTAAATATTTTTATTACTCACGACCTTGGTTTCGATACCAGCATCATTGTATCCGAAACCATGAAACCTAATAAATTATAATTGCTAAATAATTAATTGTTAAAATACTTATTCAGACAAGAATGCCAACCACTGAAGATAAAACCAGAGTTTAAAACATTCACTTAATGATTTTCGTCAAAAGGAATATTTAAGTCAAGTGAGTACACAGATTAAATTTTTCATTAGCCCTACCATTTGAATAAAATAATTGGTACCCTTTAGTTAAGTCACAATATTTACCCTCACAAGTACATGAAACATTATAAGGGAAGAATTGCGAAAATTCTTTACTACATTCTTTTCAAGTTCTGTTCATGGCATTACAATCTGTGTCACAAAAACCCTCAAAATTATCGAGTTAACGACACGTCAGACTTATGATTCAATGGTTACGACACATAAATTCACCCTCAAAACACATCGTGTCAAAACAGGTAAATGATTGGCATTCCACACAACGCGAGATGGAGGTAATGAAAGGAATGAGAGATCAGGAGAGCGATGGACGTCGAGAAGGTAATCACACTGCGTTTTAATCTTGGGGTAACTAGAGCAACTTCCCTGACACATGCACCACTGTCCCTCACACTTGAATAATATCACCCCCCACTTGCAAGGTAAGAAACGGATCCCATTAT
>WURS02285571.1:0-18771 GCA_011762765.2 Rhinocypha anisoptera
AAAAGAGAGAGGGCGTGAAAAGGGGAGAGGAGAAGAGGAGAGACCACGTGAGCGATTAGGGAAGGAGCTCTCGCTCCTGTTGGCCTACTTGGTCGGGTCCGGAAGGGTCCATCGCCTGATAAAGCCCGAGGGACTTCCTCTCCTGCAAAAGCGAGGCGGAAAGCGTCGGGGGGGTGATAAGGAACTTTAGCGGCGTGTGTGTTACACACGGAGCCAGTGAGGAAAAAGAAACTTTATTGGAGCGCGAAACGCTTACCAAAAGGATTCCGAGTACAAAAAATTAAAATAGCTATGTAGACCAAATACGTAAATTAATTCATTCATTCAGGGGTTTCCGGGGTAATTTTGTGAAATTCATTGTGATTTAACATGAGAAAAGCACTGTATTCTCACGAAAAACTTTTAGGTACTCCAAATTTCGATGCGATATCTTCGCGATATCATCAAGACTAATAGGAACGCCAGAACTAGTAGCACCCGATAGATTTTGGTGGCAATACAATGTTTTTTCATTTTACATCAACAAATATTTTAATGCGACAGTCGGCTTACAAACTTGGCGCAAAATCGTCCGAATTTCTAAAAATACATGGATATTAAATAGTAACTCTGCAGATTTTCGCAGTCATATGTTACTGATCGTCTGGGCACATTTTGAGCGATCGCATACATTATATATACATTATTTTGTGATAATTGAGAATACTTTTTTGGTAACAGGTGCACATGACGTGCACATTAATAGGACGATGTATTTTCAGATCATATGGTGGTTCATCTCCATCTACGATACAGGGTACCTTTCATTCCCAGAAGGATTTGGCGGAGGCTTGATTCCTCACCACTTTCCACTAAAAATGTGTTCCAAAACTGACAGCACAATGTTCAGGTATAATGTAAACAATAACAAAACAAATGAAATTCTTATGTATCTGTAAAACAACAAACGGATCCCGTTGGAAACTTTCGTTTCGCCGTAAATCTTGAGGATGGAGGATTTTCTATTCCAATACGTTGTGTCACTGTTGCTGTAATGGCGTTCCGCGTCCACTGCAGCAGACAGAAAACGTTAGAGGATACTGCAACGGACTGATTTTTTGGTATCTAAACGGACATGAAACGTAATCATGGTCCGTAAAATATGTCCTAGAAACGTCATACCCGTAACGGTGAAACGGCGCTTATTTCAAAATGTTATAGTATTTTGTTTTATAACAACCCAAATAGTATCCAGTCATGATTTACTGCGAATCTCCATTAATATAGGTCATAAACAACGGAATGTAAATGAAGCATTCACCTCTGGTTATAAAAGTGTCTCTATTTTGTGTGAACACGTAATAAAACATTGTCAACCTTAAAAACCTGGAAAAATCTTGCATCATGCATCAGTCAATTAGACTGTCTATCTTTGTATTCATATTCCTGAGCCTGTTTAATGATACTATGAAGCTAATGATATGAACTCACCACGATGCTCCTGTGTTTCTGCGATTGAATGAAATCTTCATTATCTTATCGTCCGACATATTGAGAATCAAGTGTATAAGTAAGATGCCAGTATTCAACAAACACAGAACACAAAAAAGTAATGTCCCGTGGTTGATGTTGCAATGAGCTGATTCAAAACTACTTTGTAACGACACAGTTCTCCCAACTGTTGTTCAGCTGCACGATATGAACAACACTAAGATTGGAGGTGTAATATTATCTGAGGTTTCATAACTATAACTCATTGATTATTACACAAAAGAGCAACTACTCGCCTTGACAAATATTTGCATTGGATGCATAGGAATATTTTAATGGCATTAAAACAATCAAATAAGATAAGGTTTTTCTTCACGGTGAGAAAATGAGGAACTATGTGGAGGCTTTGGGACTGCATTTGTGTCTACATATGCATATGCATAGTTTTACGTCGCGAAATTTAAGTTTTAACTACACATACGACATTCATTTCAGCATTTCGGTGAAAAATAATTAATCTAGCGGTCTATTCTAGAACAATCTGGAAAAATGAAAAATGATATCAGAGGTTCGCTGTAAAATTATAACGTACATTATGCGGTAAGTCAGTGGAAGCGAATTGATCTCAGATTAATAATATTTTCAAAATATGTGACGCAGCCTGTAAACAAAAATTGCCCGAATGATTGACTGAGGGGACATCTAAATTAAAAGAAAGCTTAGGATTAGCACAACATATTACATTTTAGTAAAGGTTGCATAAACATCACAGTTCCTCAAAGTGCATGTAATCAAGTTTACACGATGGTGAGGTCCTGAATTGAGAGTTAATGGCGATATGTAGAACTTCTCTTTAACTCGATGAAATTCAGAGGAATTAGTGTCCGAGTGACGAAGAAATTGAGAACCCATATATGTGACATCGCTTTCGAGTAATAGTTGTTTAGGATAATGGTGTTTTAGGATAATGAGTCCCATAGCTGAGTTAAAATGTTTCCAATCAAGAATATTTGGGATGTTTTCCAGAGCTGTAATTTTAAGATAAAGAGTGAAATACTGTCAACGGTGCTTACACATTCTTAGGATAGCGAACAATGGCTCCAAAAATGAGCGTCCGAAAAGACGGACTGATGCCTACATGATATCAAGCAATATTTTTAACTTTAGTCTAATCCTTTCATACGCAAAGGCATACGAAACCGTTAAATTGGAAAATTTCGGCCGCCGCAGCTAACGCATACACGTTATCGATACCTTCTGAGCGGAAAACCTCTGAAAAACCAGGGGGCACTACACCCCACACTCGCTCCCAAACCCGACCAGCCCCTGGCGATGTAGCTCTTCTCATAAAAGTGCTGCTGATAAAAATTATATCGACCCTACCCACTTCAGGCTATAAAGTTGATGAAATTGTGTGGTTACGTAAGGGACGCCTTTTTGAAGTCTGGTTATGAGATGCCCCGCTTATGAAACTTCACCCTCATATAGTGTACGTCTACCTAAAGCACCTAGGCTATGTGATATCGTATGTAATGCCAACGGTTATGAACGTGCGTTCCAAAAACTTGAGATGTAGTACCACTTAGATCAGCTCACAGGTTCATATATCTTTTGAACAAATTACATTCCAAGAAAAAGTGTTCAAGTGGGAAATGGGGATCGAAACTGCGATTTTAGCGGTGTTTGACCTTCCTACTACTTTCGCTAGCGTAATTTGTATTTTTACTGATATAAATATCGCATTGTCTAACACAATAAGGCAGAGTAACAGGAAAACGTTAGTAATTTTATGAATTTGGACATTAGTTAGTTATTTATATTTATTACTTGTTAAGTATCCAATGTAATTGGCCTTGTGCTGTTCTGGATTAATTAAATAAATAAAATACATTTATTAGTTAATCCATGAAAGACAGTATGAGCATAAATTAAATTAACGTTATTATAAATAACTAATTTATTCATAATTAGGTATAAATAACATGAATTTAATATTTTTAGGCTTCACTCCGTAAAAGTCTTTGACATCCATAACCAAGGAAGAGCAACGTAATCCTGAGGATAGGTACTTGAACATGCATAAAAACAGAACTCATTTTTCCTTGGATATCTCGGTGGCACAAGCACCTACCTAGTTGGCATATTTTCAATGGTTTATATATTCATTTCTCGTCTTTGAGGTATACACTTGACACGTTTTTAAGATGACGCACATGAAACAATGTACATACACATGCCCTATAGTAGCAATGCAGGTGCATTAAGAACCCTAGGGTTTCATCACAGGTCAGCGTCTCACGACCGACCCTGCGTCACCGCTCTCCTCGCTGCAGACATGACGGCGTCCACAGCAGCGCGGAGGGAATAGGAATTGAGATCCTATTGGCAGTGGACGCACGTTCCGAGTCGAGACACGGAGCGAGGTGAACGTGCGGACTAAGTAGTCGCATCAACGCCATTGCAATTGATCCCTCTAACACACCTCCGGCAATAAATTTGGATTTACAAGGAAAAAAATTCTACGATTGCTGACAAGCAAAACGTTAGCACTTGAAAAAAAAATGCTGGATGAATTGAGGTCAGAAGCGTACAAGGAATTCAGTGACGATTCCCGTAACTGTAGAAACCCCTTCTTGTGAAAATCATGAAAAAAGTAACTTAATCCTGTAAATGGCATTCTATAAGCAATGGTACTTTAATTTGAGGTTTTTAAGGAACTTATGTAAAATGCACTATTTTAATTTTACCCAAACCAGTTCTTTTCATTTTCTCTAGTCTTATTAAATAAGGTCCCACTTCATTGTTATAATTAATACTTTTAATTTTTTTACTATCGCTCGTTCCCGGAATCGACTAATTTGAAACTTTTCGAAACAACAACCATTCTACTGTAACCATACTACACAACAACTGTTAAATGGAATATTAGGTACGTTAGAGTTTTAGGTCGTGCACATATGTGATTCGTAATGACAGGTTAAAGTTCCTTAAAAGTACTAAATCTGATCTTTGATATTTATACGATGTTTTAAACATATTTCTAATCCTCATAAAATCTTGAAAAAAAGATATTTTGAAAATCGTACTGTGCAGTAATATTTCTCAGGCGAAAGTTATCACCTGTTAGTGGAGTATCTCACAAAAGAGTATCTTTAATATTTACATTTTTTTTTCAGTTCAACAATTTAATCCGACTCCGAATAATTAAGTACTTGATTCCTATGTGTATTATGAATTTTCAAGTTATTTATTGATTACCTAGTGAATGATTCTTCTACAATATTCTCCAGTTGTAACTTAGAGAGAAATATACATATCTGAGGGAAAACAAGCCTTGAAAAATCGAAATAGAAAAAATATTGCGCTTGAACGTCGTCCTTCTGCGTGAGACTACTAGAAAGATATCACGAAAGCAGAAAAAGGGTGTTCGTTAGGCGAAGTCCGAAATGGCCATGCCTAGTCTCTTTCGGAGCAGGAGTGGAATGAAAAGCATCAGTAAAGAAGTTCCATTGAGGAGATCAAGTGGGTGGAACAAGGTTTTCAAAAGGTACAAAGAGAGTCAAGACTCTACCTCTGAACTCACCGATTCCAGCTCACTAAGAACTTAGGGGAATCCCTCATGCGAAAATAAAATATCGTCAGTACCAAGGAAATAGAGTGAAATACATGGAAAACGGATTTAGGACATTTTAAAACCAAACACGGTTGTCAACACAGGCAAAGAGAAGAATTTTTCAATGAGCGGATCAAAATATATACCATTTTTAATCTCATGAATATGCAAAATTTCCGATCCTTAACATAAAATACCTTACACTAACCAACTGATGACTTAAAAACTCAATATCCTTTCGTATTTAGCAAAGGTATGCCTTGTAAAAATTTTTACCACCGTCACGTGACTGAATTTTAATTGATTTTATTATCATTTTGAAAAAATAGTGAACTTAGTGTCAACGTAATTCCGGTTTTTCATTCCATGAATGGAAAGATATCTGTGAACAGAAAACTTGCTTCAGAACCTGAAGGTTTTTACAGAAGAGTACTTTATTAGTGAATTTCTATATAAAAGTCATTGTACTTCTCCGTAATAACGCAGAAAAAATATTGAGCACAGTGAGATGAATTAGTGAAGCACTTCAGTCGGATACACGCAAGGAAAAACGCTTCGGAAGGGAAGGCAAATTTTTCGTAAACTTTTTACCTTTTGTATTTAAATCACAAAAACATGATGAGGTTTAGAGATACAGTGACCGGCGGGGAAAGTTTCCTTGAATGGGAAGTGAGAATCTACTCTGTTTACTCTTTGACAATCTCTGTAACTGAAATGGAGATTCCTAGATACTTAACATAAGTTTTCTCAGTGCTGACATTTTTTAACATAAAAACGGTCTCATACAGCTGTGACTGGTACACAATTCTTGATAAACTCCGTAATACTTCGAGATAGAAACAGAGGCAATGCAACTAGTAAGTTATATTAAACACGAAGGGACTGGAATAAGGTATTGATTTATTTGAGCAGCGTCAATTCTATAGAAAGAAATATAATTATTGGGCTGATGTTGCCCATGACCAAGTCCATGTCGAATATTTAGCATAATTAACGACAAACAGAACATTCATCGTAGGAATATTTCATGAAGGACGCATGATCAACATTATAGTTAAAACATTATGCGCTCATATTGGAGGAAGAGATACACTTGGTCATTCCACACAAATTTCCACACCCGGGTCGTCTTTTTTAAAATTTGTGTGGAATTACCAAGTGTTTCTCTTACTCCAATATGCTGAGCAAATTCCATAAAGTTACGTCTGAGACAATAACTTTTATTATCAACTTGTTTTTTCACCCTGCCTAAATTTGACACAGTGCAGCCTATCTTTACAATAAGCTTCCAAGTCTTGGGAGGACACACTGGCCCACTTGGAATGCCTAAGGGCAACTGTAAGAAGAAGAAATATCCAACTACCATATTGTGAAATGCATCTAGGCAAATTTGGTAAATCATAACTCTCTAAGGACATTATTCCATTTAGGGTATTATCTTGCTCATGCAGCTGTCTGTCTGTTACTGATGAGCACATAAGCCATTATCAGTAAAAAGATTTTTATCAAAAGGGTACACCAGATTTGAAAAACCTTTCTTGATATTTGCAATGGTCAATGATTTGTCAAATGCTCTTGCTACACACACAGCAATGTCACCAATTGTCGATGTTGTATCCGGATTAGATATCAGAAAATAATCTACTGCCGAATAATAAATTTTTGAATTATTTAAGTTTTGCCACAACGATGGGTTGTAATCTATAGCTACAGTGAGGAGGATTGGTTACAACTATAACACCTATTGAGGACAGAAATAAATGGCTCTCGTGATTATCCATAATTAAAAGGGCTGGGTTTTCTTTTAAGCTACTCTTGTGCTTGATGAAATGAGCCATCACTTCAAGAAATATATCAGGGTTCATCCAAGCAGATGTACCTTTCAATGCAATGGTGGAGCCTTTGGAAAATTATGGTTGAAGTCTTGCCATAGGAAATACCATAAATCGTGGAATAAAGGTACACAATACAACAAGTAGCTACCAGGATACTTCTTTCTCTACTAGTGACTCACTTGTTTACAAAACTTTTGTGCAACAACTTTTCTTGGTTTCTGTAGCTGTAGTGCTGGTCTCATCTAAGCTGTAAATCCTGGTACTATCAGCAAAAGTTGGGACGCACAAATATATTCTTCAATGTTCTCATCAAATTCAGCAGCAGTTGTGTGGATTAATGCTATTGCTCTAGACGGACTGTAAGCTTCTGGCTGCCTGACTGTGACACTCGGTTCTCTCTTCATTAAACTATAAACCATTCCTTCCCTAAAATATTAATAAACCAGAAATACATACAAATCTTGAGAATTACTTTTCTTTTTTAAGTAAAGAATTATTACTCATTAAAACTTATACTAAAACAAAATTCCCATATTAGGTAGCGTATAAGTTGCATACCTGTCATTTTTAGTTCCTTCCAAGACCTCGGTTTTGTTATGCCATTAATTTTTTTATGATTCGACAGCCAAACGTTGGACAAGCAATGGTGTTAGACCAAAGTTAATTTTTAAGATATCTATTAAATGTGACACGAAGTCCTTTTGTTCCAAAGAAAAAATACTTTTCACGTCATATTATTCGCACGTCAAGTTCCTGCATCTTTCTTTTTTTTAACATGTCTGCAAAATATAAGTATAAAACTATTTATAGTGAAAACAATTCACAAGGGTTACTGAATACATTTCTTAGTCAATCAATGAGTGATACGGTCAAAATCGTACTAAAGCTGAGAAACAAACCTGTGCAGCGTTTGGAATTCCACTCCTTGTTCAGCTGCAGAACAAATAGAATATCCTCCATTTACTAAATTTACTGCACCAGACATTTCTTCTTGGGGCAACACAAATTAGGTATTTCTACTTAGTACCATACTGAAACGCCAGAAAAGTAAAGCTCCATTTCGCCTCAATCTGCCCCAAATGCACAACGATTTCATAAATAGCAATCTTAAAAAAAAAAAGAATGCTAGTCGGGAAATATTTATGTACAATCCAATTTGATACAAGTAAGGAATTTTTGGAATGTTCCAATTCCTGAAAACAATATACCTCACGAGATATAACCAAATAATCATAACTTAAACAAACTTTTTGTTTTCCCAATTCTCCCAATGGAACCGTAATAAATGAAAAAATCCGCGAAGATCGCGAAGCTGCAGGTAAAAGGACATCTATCGGCAGTAATAAATACTACTACGGAGTGTATTCCTATACAAAATTATGAATTTTGTCTAACTGTACTCGCTGTCTGAATATTCCCCCCTCTTTCCTACTTATAGAAAATATTATTAAAAAGAATAAAGTGAATTTCTGGCACATTTGTGAAAAGGCGAGGAATCACTATGCTACGCATTAAAAATCGTACATTAGTTTCTTTTTGCTGTCACCATTTTAACGCGCCATATAAAAAATCTAAGAAAAATCATGTTAACACGGAATAACATGTTCCGTGGTTATATCTTGTAAAACTAAAAATAAATTAATATGAATGCTTTCCAGTAAACGCTACCCACAGCCTCCTAGGCAACAGTACTATTAATACGAATTTTATATAGAGCGAACAGTAAATTAATCTTAAAAACTCATTTTAGAGCGACAGATATGGAATAAAATTGTATAAACTACAAACAAATATGACCTTTCTAGTTCCGAAGTATATTTTATATTCCAGAAAGTGTTCAGCATATGTAATACATGCAGTACCCTCAGTTTACACAATAGTAAATCAGCTTAACTTTAATATCCATTTAATATACATACAATGTTAAAATTAGACATTTTGTTTTTCGGATATTGGTTAAACTTTTGAGGCATTGTATAGGTATCATTGGATGCTAACTTACTGCAGCATATTTTTTTCGGCGTACACTCAATGTACATAATATCAAAACATTAATATTCATACAATGTTAAATTAGACATTATATGCTTTTTGGATATTGGTAACCCTTTTTGGATATAGTATAGATATCACCTGTTACCTACTACGGAAGTTGCAATAGTATGTTTTATTCATAATTTGAACATTCAGACCTCACATCTCCATAATAAAAAATAAATAAATGTGTCTCCATTAATTAAATGTGTGCAGGAGATAATATATGCGTAATTGTTGTGCCACAACTATGATGAATGCGTGAAACGAATGAAGGCATATCGTATATGCTAACAGAGATAAAACGATAAATGATAGAAGGAAAACAGGAGATAATAAAACACTTAAAAGCCACAGTAATCAACCCGAAGGTCGGTGTGTTAAGTGAGAGCTCACTTAGTACTAAGCCCACGCGGCGTGTAGAAATTCACACATCAGGGTAAAGGGACCTTTCCCTATAACAAAGAATTCCAATCCTAAGTGGTCAGAAATACATGCGTCAATAGTGTCAGTACTGTAGACATCATCTGGCAGAGTGGTTATTACAATGTCCATGGACGACTTCTGTCCGATTGGAGAAGCACGTATTGTACATTTCAGGTTGAAGGACGTAAACAGGTTCATTAAAGATAACGAATCACAAGTAGGATTACGGATATCAACATTGGGATCGGCACAGATTATGATATGCAACTCCCTACTAAGAAAAAGGCTGAGGACTTGCTTAAGTTGGCTAAGGTATAATTGTAGATCACCATTTAGGAATTTATAGACGGACACAATGACGATTTTAAAGTCTTTGACAATTATTGCAGCAATTTCGAAATGTCCCTCTAAAAAATTACTAACATCAATAACCTTAATGCTAAGGACACAAGGACACAAGGTTGTATTCCTCAAGTTGGTAAAAGTTTATTTCTTCCGGTCTGAGCCAGTGCTCATTAGAGCACAGAACATTGTATATATTTTTTATATTTACAAAAGCATCAATCTTTAGAAATTTGTTTCTTAAGCACTGGACATTTAAATGTAGTATTCTCAGGTTGAATTTCAATGTAAGGAGGTGAATCTTTAGGAGTATCATTACTGTTGAAAGGTGCTGTTGAAAGTGGGTGAGTGAAGGTTATTGGAGGAGAAGCTGAGAGTTTTTGGTTTCAGTTTCCCATTGCTGTGGGAGTAACACGAGGGACAGAACCTTCTTCAGGGACACACGTCTTGAGGGGAGGGTGAGAGTTGAGAACATTGGATTCACTGTGAAAATTCGAGGCACTGGGAGTAACATACTCTAGGGTATCCACAGATGTTAACACCGTGCACTTCGATTCGCTATTTTGCGATTTTAACAAGACACCATTTGTAACACCGGTTGTGCTTTTAGTAGTTTGAGGAAACTGGTAGTTACTAATTTTCGCTTTGATTGGCCATATTTCATGGTTGTTCTCAATATTAACAAGATCGGATCTAGCCTTCACTTTGAATGAAACATAGTTGAACATCCTCGACTTTGTGTTTGAGGCTCAACCCTGCTCTGCTCAACCATTCTATTTGTAGATGACACATCATAGATTCAAAGACGCACTGACCCAATGAATACAACTCTCTTATCCAAACAAATTTTAGCTCAAGCAATGTCGTGGTTCTCAGCCAACAAGCTTGCTTTAAACCTCAATACTCAAGAGGCCACCATTAGTCTCAGCCATTACATTTCCTCCGAAGCAGCTCTAAATCTACTTGGCTTTGATCTTGACAAAAAGTTAAATTAGAACACCCACTGCTCTGCAGCGAGTAAAAAGCTCGCTACAGGTAAGCAGCTAAAATTTCTAATTCCAAAATAAAATTTGTTGACAGTCTAGTTCGCAATCTTTCACTCTCACATCAAATATGGACGTGAACTGTGGGGACATTCAGTGGGGGTCAAGGAGTTATTTATTTTACAAAAACGATCGATAAGATGCATTACAGATGCTCAGCCCCAAGATAACTGTAGACCTCCATTCGCACAATTACATGTATTGGCAATCTACTCTCAATATGTCTTTATATTGGAATGATAAAACTTTTTTCAGCTAACTAGGAAAGACTCCCTTAGTTAGAGAGAGATTAAACAATATCTATAAGGGATAAGCCATGGAATCACAACGAAACTTAATTATACATGGAGATACATTAGGATCATTGCTTTTATTATTATCACGTTTTTATTAACTTGCTTTCTTGTCTCTTTATCTGTTCGGGTGAAAGTTGGGAATCGATTTTAAACTTAAGATGAGCTAGAGACTTGGAACTTTAAACATAACTCAGAACTGGATGACAGTGCAATCATATCCAATAATATATACGAACACACATGAATATATTAAGATACATACATATTTCTATGCGAGGTGAAAGGCAATGGCTAAGGGGTTGGCGGTACTAAATATGCTAAATTCCCGGTTTAATTCAGACGCCATGTTGGCTCTGCGATAGCGAGTGAGATTAACGTTCGGGGGTTGTGGGTTCGATCCTCGCATGGGTCATATTTTTTTGCGGCAACCAAGGGTGAATTTTTCAGGGCTGTCGAGGGATGATTGAATAAGTTTAACATAATTTTATTTCCGATACCTCCTCGACGTAGCTGGAAGAAAATCGTATTCCCGTGGTGGGAAACGGATTACCTCTAGGAGAAAAATTATAAGTGTAAGATCCCAGCACGTCCACCACCCATGTGGAGTATGTCTGTGTCTCACCCTGCGGCGGCGACCCAATACGGGGGTATCGGGTAACGCCAGCGAACAACGACATTGTAACTGCGATGGCCACGGTGTGGTCAAGGAGAGCGACAGGGGAACGGGGGAAGAGAGGAGGACGACGGCGGGACAAGCGGCGGTCGGGTTTGTATCGTGAAAGCGCGAGTAATAAACGTGTTTTCTGAGAAATGTTCTTTGGTCATTTTCCCTCGGTTCCCCGCTTATCCTTTGATGGACCCGGCTGATGGAAACTCGGCGTTACACAAACAAAAAAAATTTTAAACCATGTTTTTTAAAACTAACTAGAAAGTATGAAATAATTATATAAATTAAAGAAAATTTCAAAATCACGTTTTTAAAACTGTCTACAATGTGTGAAATAATTTCTCGTGCCCCCGTACAAATTCATAAACCCATGCAGATTATCCTGAAAATTTGTGCTTCTGAATTCCAATAGTTTTGAAAATAAATATAAAAATTAAAACAAAAAGTGGGGGGTGTAGTAAATGGGGGAAAATAGTAGGGAGTGTTGGGGTGGTTTCTATCGTTGCGAAAACGCAGGTTCATAGACTTAGGTGAACTATTCATGTATCAATTATCTATTATATGCGCTCCGCCATTTTCGTTTTGAAATTTTACATTTATTTCAAACTACTATAATTCACAATCACAAATTTTCAGGACAATCTGTATGGGTTTATAAATCTGTACGAAGATTAGAGAAATTATTTCATACTTTTTAGTCCGTTTTTAAAAAACGTAAATTTTTCAATTATATATAATTATTCTAATCTAATGACCTCAGTTTCTTAACAATATCAGGAACAGAGATAGTCAGTTCACACAAACTAAGCCTAAGATGGGAGTTATAGTTGGAAAAAACGGTGGTTGTCGCTTATCATATATCTGTGAGAAATAGTCGACAAGTAGATTTACACTACCTTCAGGTGAGGTTCAATCATGGAGATATAATATATATCTATGAGTGCAATGTACATCCCCAAGGAACATATTAAATGGAAGATTACTCTTATTCCGATGAGAGTCCGCATGTTTGCCATAAATTATTGATGTTATTACCAAGTTACCTAAATAATGGTCGTAATAATATTTAATCATAAGTTTACAACGTGCTCTACATTTAGAGAATCTTGAATACTCTATTTTTGTCCTAGTCATTTTCTAACGTCTGTGAAGAAGGTTCTTTTTTTAAACTAATAACTTAAGTTCTTTGGAAAACCATTTGGATTAGGTTGAGCTGAATACATGCTTAACAGAGGTTTACTTTTCTATAGCAGAATACAAAATTGTACAGAAGAGGTTAAATGCTTCATCAACTGACAGGGATGGGTCGCATAGTACACCTGCCCAGTTCACTTCCCCAAGATAATGATTGCAAGAGATAAAATTGCAGTTTTTAAAGTCATAGAAAGTATAAGATGCATTAAGGATGTTATTACAGTTGCTGTAAGATTCAACTTTAAGATCTAAGGCAAGGTGAAATTTGACACATGTGATTGTTGGGAAATCAATTGACGATACAGCAAATTTTTGGAAGATTAGTAAAAATCAAGTCCAACAGTCGAATGAAGACTATTAAGCACGTTGTTATTTGCCTAAGTCCTAGAAAAGAGAATGTCTCCAAGAGCACTTGTGATTGTCGGAAGGTAGAGCAAGATGTTTCAACAGGAAGCCATCCATGAACAGGTAAATTATAATCACCAACTAGCAAGATATGAGAGAATGTATACTTAGATACTAATTTTCCCACAGAGTTACAGTGTGATTCTTAATCATAAAAGGATGAGCAAGGAGGTAAATATGTTGATCCAATTAAAATTTAACATTGCATTAGAAATTAATACAACCAAGTGTTTAATGTTCTGATTCATTAATGGTAGCATTTTAGATTACATATTTTTATGCACTGAAATTAGAACACCTCCCCCAGTTTTTTTTATCACTCGTTAAATTATTTCTGCCTTTCCTAAAAATATTATAATTTGCATGCCGAGTTCAACGTCTTTTATTTCCGGGGTGAGCCAGTTTTGGGTTAGGATAATTACGTCATGGGTAGAAAGAAGAGTAGCGTCTCTCAAACAATTAAATTTAGTTTTTAATCCCCTGACATTTTGGTCAACTAAGAGTGTTCGTTTCTTAACGAATTTTTTAAATTTCTTCTAGGGACAATCCTCGGCACATCATTAAGAAATTTAATTACGATATCCTCACCGTTTTCGGTTTTGGCTCCAAGGTCCATCTTTCAGCTTATTATAAAATCCCGTTCTTTCACAGTACGGTCAAAGAATTCGAAATATTCTTCAGACTTAGAGGGGTCTTCTCGAATAAGAATGATCTCGAGAGAAACTCGAATAAGAATGATCTCGAGAGAAACTCGAATAAGAATGATCAAGCACTGTATCCAAGTCCCTCGTTGTGTATGTGTATCCAAGGGTTTGTTTACTAGCGTTGCTAACGGCCATTTTGGAAGAGTTTGTTCATCGTTAGATATTGGAAAAGATTGTCTTAGATCAGCGATTTATATCGTATGCCTTAGGTGCTTCACCGGTCACTTTAGTCGTGTTGGTTCCTGATTTGTTCACGGATTTTTAAAAAACCAGAGGAGATGGGACGATACTCAATTTTCCGAGGAGCATGGGGAGGCAGGTAAATATTGTAATTGGTTTGAAAAGTTAATCACCATGAAAGACTTTAACATGACATAATTTATGATTTATTTCTTTTATCTCTGCTACGACTACGATTTGATTTTTTCCAAGGATTTTTGGGATAAGATGAAATACGTACATTACAGCGTGCACTTCTAGTCAAGGAAAATGGTGAAAAGTTTTCGGTGGAGTATGGAATGTATCATACCTAGAGGCAAAAGATCATTTAAAAATAAAGTCATGTAATTGAACTCTTTGGCTACCTTGGCCTTAAACAAATAATGTATTGAAGAATGGAGTTTAAGATCGGCGGCACAAGTTTTAAGTAATTTCAATAAGTGCTAGTAGGATGTTACATTTTAAGTAGTTGAGTCCCCCATTTGAAAAAAAAAACTCAAAACACTTGTTCATATCATTTCAGACTCCGCTCAGTAGGCGAGGACTAAAACCATTAAAATACAGAAATTAATTTTTTGAGCCATTGCTTGGGTGGAGTCAAATTTGATGTCAGAGACAAGAAATTTCTGATAGTATCGTAAATAAAGTTAATGCAAAGAAAAGGAGTGCATGTATGCGTATATACTGAAGCAACTTGTTATGAGCTAGCATAAAACGAAACAGATTAGTAATATGACCTCATTATGACAATTAAAGAGTAGCTAATACAAGATGCGTAACGTCCGAAATGGTGGAGGTATTGTGGGAAGGAGTGAGTTTTTTGTATTTTATAATTTTCATTTCTCTATATTACTTGTATCTATAAACCTGTATGTTGTTGAAAAATTACGTCAAAGAATTTTTTTAAAAACATATATATATGTATATATATATATATATACCTATATTATTTTTTGCATAAGTCTTTCTCCTGTGATTTTTTAAAATGAATCAATAAATCTTTAGGTGCTTCATTTTCTGTTTGTTTTTATTTCATGCAATAACGATTTATTCTACATCTCTGAATTATGAAGCCTCATTGATGAATTGTAACCTATTTCAGTTCAGTGAAATGAAATGTCTGATTTTCCGCCATAAATACACCTGTCATTTTCAGTCACGTCAAATACACATCTGATTTTTCAATAGTTAAAAGTAGGATTTTAAAATTTATATAACATAGAAAATTAATTCCCAATTATTAATACTAAAATTGAAACCCGCGTTAAAAGAAGGAATTACGATGATGACGCCACCTTCCGGGCAATTATATTACTGTCACGTCAAACTATGCATACAGGGATCTCTACTGCTATCAACCTCATCTACTAGGGCATTACAAACTTGGTCAAGCCTTCTAACACAGCAGTTTCACACTTCTGTGCGGAACAATAATACATAAGACAGAATCGTCATCTTTACTTAAGTCACGTGCCCAATGATTGAGCAATGCACAGTAACCAAAGCTCGCCCTACCTATTATAACTCCATTAGAGATGGGCGATTTCAAGGAATGAATCGATTCGAATCATACTGTGTGAATCGATTCGGTCGGGAAATCCGATCCCCTGAATCGATTTGAATTGTATCATTTGAATCGATTCGAATCGCATGGAAATTATATTATAAAAATCTGGATTAATTCGATTTGCCGTCATGAAATTGGCTCTGAAAGTCACGTGCCTTGATATTGATGTTTCTCCGAGCTTCATATGGCGTAAAAAATTTTAAAAGTTGCATGAATAATAAAATAATAATAATTTATGAACCATTTATATTATTATGGAAGTAAAATGAACAATGAAAAATCACAATTTTAATTTAAGTTTGCTCTGCAGAATTAGCGCTTTCAATTTTCACCAGCACACATATTCTTATAAGACTGCCGATCGACAAGACACGATTAAATTGACCTTGATAAATCTAAAGATAAATAAATGGATTTTATTTCTTTGTAGATCCATTATTTAAAATTTTTCAAATTTCATTAATGATTAATTTATTAATGTCGAAGAGGAAATAGCAAATTAGTTAAATGGCTGGTTTTCTAAAATCTATCACAAAGAAACCAGCAGCTAGGGGGTGGATAGAAATGTAGATCACCCAATCAACTCCTCTAAAATATGGACAACATTATAATTGTAAACTGATTACATTAAAAACAATGATGTTTGCCATTAACTTAAAAATCCGGAAATTTTTTAACTCGGAAATCCTAAATCTATAGGGCCTGACAACATTACTGGTGAATTGCTATAGCTAGTTCCTGATACACTACTTCCTTCACTCAGTTATTTTCAATGTAAGACTTAGGAACAAATGTTTACCTGACGATTGGAAGAAAGTTTTCATAGTTTCGATACACAAAAGTAGCAATAGAAACGTGGTAGAAAAATATAGGCCAATTAGTTTGACCACAATTGTATGTAAACTAATGGAAAATTTAACATTAGATTATTTATTTAACTTTTGGGACTCGAATGAATGTTTATTTCCAAATCAACATGACTTTAGGAGAGGTTACTAATGCGAAACTCAGTTTCTAGCCTTGTGCCAAGATATTATAGAAGCCATCGATGAAGGGGACATAGTTGACGCCATCGTGATTGACTTTGCAAAAGCCTTTGATCCTTGTCTCACGACCTGTTACATAAAGCACTGAAAAATATAGACTACAGAGTGATGGATTGGCTGAAGGATTTTATGAAAAATAGAAAACAAGTTGTAAAAATGGACGAGAAATAATACTCTGAGGAGGAAAGCGTTACACTGGTGTCCCACAGAGCAGCGTGATTGGCCCCTTGCTATTTTTAGTATTCGTTAATAATTTACCTTCGTCAACAGTAAGATTATTTGAGGATGACTGTATCTTATATAGATGAACTAAAAATATAAATGACGTATACCTTCTATAAAATGACATAGTTCAAATAAATGTGTAGACAATCACCAATAAAATGAAAATAAATGTCAGTAAGAGTGTACATACCCAATTTACAAATAAACTAGCGGAATATAATTGGGAGTATAAGCTGAATGGCGATCCTATAAACTAATCAGAAAGCTGTAAGAACCTAGGCGTCTTACTAACAAAGGATTTGGGATGGGGGCTCACGTTGAAAAAGTCTTTATAGGAGGATGTGGGATACAGGCGGTGAAATAATTGGAGTATTTCACTACCGTAAGACCGCCTCTTGTGTACGTCACCAACGTATGCGATCCGTACGATTTAGGAAAGATAAATAGTTTGGAAAAAATCCGAAGGAAAGCCGCAAGAGCTAAGGAGACACAAGAAAACTGATAGTGTGAGCTCAATGTTGAAAGAACTGAATAGGAACTAAGCAATTAAATAGATTAATAGGGATATAGAAATGTTACACCAAAAATATAGAATGTACAGAGATGAGTAAAAGGTAGGAGCAGCCAAACTTTGTCGGAAAAAATCTCCACTCCCTAAAGATTATATTAAGGCCCCAAGGACAAACATTGCCAAGTATCCCTTTTAAATCGGGCTGTGAACAAATGGGTCAATTTACCAGTGGACGTCGCATACAATAACCACGCACACTTTTAAAAATTCAATCAAAAATTTTTGTCACTAAAATGTTACTTAATTTCTTTTTTTTCTTTAACTTATTATTATATGTCACCATGCAACCAGAATTAATTGCTGTTCGCACTGTAATCTAATAATTATTAAATAATTATTTAATGCATTATAAATAAATAAATATACAATCAATGCATAAATCATTCTGAAATAATAGGTCACAATAAAATTAAAGGATTTAGTCGTCATATCAAATGAAAATATTTTAGATATTTCAGTTGGCCATCGTTGTTTTGAGACATTGACTTTATAACGGTGCAAGAATTTTGATGACTTCAGAGGTGTTCAGTATTCCCATCACAATTTGAAAATGAGGCAAAAGTTCCATTATATCTGTATTTAGATTGTTTTTTAAATTTTACTCAGAATTTGAATCGTATTTGGCAAGAAAGTCGAAGAAGTCCCACTAGTGGAACAATTTACTCACTTCAATCCTTATCATTGAATCGCCGACATTTTTGGGATCCACTTCAGCCTTCCAGGGTGGGCTATTCCCTACACCAGTCGACACCATGTTCATGTGGCTGAGATCGTCATCGGAAATTGAGCCTTTCGCCATAACTGGTACAGCTATTAAGGACCCTTGACCGTAACTCGGCTTTTCAGTGTCTGCCATGAAGATAGGGGAATTGTAGATTAATACCATACATAGCAGTTCAGAGGCATTGATACGCGAAGTCAGAGGAGAAACACTCTGGAATATACATACAATATTTTTAATCTCGATTGTCTCAGGCTTGACAACGTGGACATTCATCGTGACAATGAATAAAACACTGTGTGGCTTTCCACAAATTTTTATTTCTTGGTATAACTAGTTTCGACGCATAGGCGTATCTGCTGATGACGCCTAAGCGTCGAAACTAGTTATACC
>WURS02285681.1:0-18771 GCA_011762765.2 Rhinocypha anisoptera
GCCTCCCCTTCGGCCGTATATCCTCAGGTGAATCCAGTCGTGGGGCAATCATCTCCCGTTCCTCCCATGACCCAACAGAGTACATTACAACGACTTGAGCAGATGGTCGGGCCTCCTTCCGGCTCAGACTATCCACAAACCCGCTACATGCCAGACGGAATGAATTCAATGGGAAATGCGGCCCTTGGAGTTCCTCCTCATCCCAATTCAAACCACAACCTCGCTCCTCAACGAGTCCTTTCGTCCCTCCCCACGTCCTCTCCGCTCCCCCAGCCCGTGCAGTGGGGACCCAATGCACACGTTCCATCACAGACTATGGGAATGGGAATGACTGGTAGTTCTGTACCAGGGCCGGAGCCTGTTTCGCATCAAATCGGGTCTACAGTTTCGGCCGATCCGAGGCTGGGCCAAGCGATGAGTGCAACCAACAGTGCTCCGACCCACGTGGGAGATGAGAACGGCAGCAACAGAATTCCAGGAATGGGCAACCTATCCTCCGTCGACCCCTCGTGTAACCTACCCGGATCCCCTCGTATTATCCCCGGGCCGGAAGATGTTTCCCTCGTTAATCCCATCGTCACCGATGCGGACCAGTCGCTGAGCATGCCCGAGTTTCCTCCCGTGTCTGTTTTTAAGACTTCGGAAATAGTTCCTGTCGAGCAGAGTGGATCCGAGCCCTCTGTCGTGAGGCAAGGTCCACCCGTGGGAGGGGAGAATCGCGATGTCACGACCGGGAACTATGTTGCAAGTTACGACGCGGCCGCGGGAGGGGATGCTTCACAGGTGCCCGCCGTGCCCGTCACCATACCGTGTTCGGGTCCCAGGTTTTCGGCCCCCGTGGCTAACGTCACTGGCTACGGTCCACCCGGAGCGGCCGAGTCTGTGACTTCTACTCTACCCGAGTGCCCCCCTGGGGCCGTGTCGACAGCTGTGCCTTCTACCAACCAACTACCGACTGCCACGACTTCCGTGGATAAACCAACTGAGCTTACTCCACCGCCGACAAACTTTACGCATGCCGGTGAAGGTCAAATCCCTCCCGTGCCAGCGGTATGTGCCCTTCCTTCCGGGGTGATCGCCCCTCTCGGCAGCATGGCCCTTCACTTTGATCATCACCAAGAAATGAATAGCTTGCAACAGCAGCTTCGTGAATTGTTTTGCATGCCTGCTCAGCAGCCGATGCCTGAAGTCCAGGAAAAGGTAAGTTTTGAAAGATTCCTCCACTATATTATTGTTTGGGTGGCGGTACTTTTTACCCCAGTATTTTGTTACTGTTATTGTCAAATTTTCCTTGAAGGTGAGATAGCGAAATCGAAGTGTATGTAAAAGGAAACTTTACATTTTCTTTCCTTTGTTAAGAATTTCACTTTTCTCTCCTGAAATAACGCAGCTCTGCGCATTTTAAACGTGTAACTTGTGTTCGTGAATTTCTCTCTAGCTGAAGGTGATTGATACTCTGTAGTCTGAAGTTGAAGGAATTTTTTTCGTTGTCGAAATGACATGCCGCTGTCTTCACGCGAGTAAAGTAACGTTTGTTCCTGGGCAACGGGATCAATGAAGCGCCCATCGGACACCGCCGTAGTCTTGTTGCTGCTCTAATCTCAAAAAAGTGCCCGTGTTCTTTCTCTTGACGCTAATCGATGATTCCATCGACCCGTCTTAAGATCCGTAACTGTTGGTAACGCATCCGGCATCATGACAGTTTGATGTCGAGTAGTATTTCTGTTTTGCACTATTTCTTTTTGATTTCACTTATTAACACGAGGGAATTTAGTGTACATACAGTATAATACCTATTTCCAGGACACCTCTCTGCGCTACTTTCAGTTGGTTCTTTTTTCTTTACTTTTACTTTACAATTATGCCGAAAACCTATTGGTGACAAATTTCGTTAAGCGAGTTCCGCTTCTGGAGATAATTGGGATTTGTTGACTTTGTGTGAATAATTATAAGTATAATTGCGACTGTATTGTAATGAGTATATTGCTGGGATTTCAGTTTTTTATATGGATATGTCCTTGCTAGAAAGAACTGCCTTTAGCAACCTTTAGGAAAAGTTACTATTTTCTATCTTATCGAATACCCCGTATCTCCAAATCCAGTATTGTTTGCGTTAGAAATCGTGTATTTGTTTTAATTTGATCTGTGTGATATAGATCTTATGGAATTAAGGCGATACTCTGAAGACGCATTTGCGAAAAAAATCAATGTCCTGGTACGACCGTATTGGCTGGATCTTGATGATGTGAAGCTCGAGCCTTCTCATTTGTTTCTAGTCTGTGTGATGGGGACGAAGGAATGGACGATGGAGTGCACGATTGTCAACTGCCATGAGTTTTTCATTAAATTTTGTTAATTGGAGACACCGAAATAAACGATGCCGTTGCTCTTTTCAGTGTTTGAAAATTCTTTAACATAGAATCAATTGCGACTGGGTTTGACCTCGGGTCTTGGTTTTATGCATAGTACATTTAAGACATGGACCTTTGTTAGAAACAACTTTCAGTAATTTACTGACGGGTATAAGGTAAATTAGTAACAAATAGATAATATTTACTCTAGTTGCCTTGAGAAATTGTATTTGAGAAGAGAGGCCTTATGCACACGTTTAGCCATCATTTGGGAGATTCTTGGGATACTTCGAATCCGTATTGAGTGATTTTCTCGTGATAAATTGTTAGATAACAAGCATTTTTGCATAGTGTTATTGGCCTAGCATTTGTCATTGTCCCTTTTGTGTTGAGCATATTAACAAAAGGGAATAATCGTAATAATTTGGCCGTTTAGTGATGGAAGGTAGGTTCATAAATCTACTAAGCTTGTATTAACGCGATATCTGGAAGTTAGCCTGTGTGGGGTAATATTTTTTCCAAGATGTAGATAAAGATTGGATGCATTTGGGGGGGTTGAAGTTAGTTTTTGGGAATATTAATACCTACAGTTGACACAAAGTTTTGCATTCATTTATTTCTTGAAATCTCAATTATACAAATTCAGTAGCGATTGTTTGTGTGCAGATATATAGAGTTGTATTGCTGGTCGCTTCGGGGGTTCCAAAACTTCGCTTATGGATTAATTTGACAACTTGTCCTGCTTCATTCTTAAACAAAATAGTTTTTAAATACTTTCTTATGACATTTGAATAAAAAATGGAGTATCCTACCAGGTAAGGTTCAGTTCAAAATAAATTTATAAGTAATGAATTGTGTTTCCCTAATTGCTTCTATACAGTTTTTACGTACGTGATTGCGTGACGAGCGTTTTGAGAGAACGTCAAACTATATGATATTCGCAACAAGAAGATTGTTTTTGTTCGGGTTCATGATGTTCGTTTAAATTTTCTCATCGTGGCAGTGCCAGCTTTATGTCTCGATTGAAGTAAAATTCTAGTGATGATTATTACATAGACGTATGACCAATTCGGCACTTTCATGTACCCAACATGTGCATGTAGTACCATTACGTCACTTTGAGGGCACAATAGTTATAATTCAGTGAAGGGTTAACAGAGTTTTGTTGCTCGTCTCTTGGCGATTTAAAGTATTATAAGCATATTAGATATATCCACCTTTCACTCACTTCCGTTTCTGGTCGGAGACTCGTAATTCGATCGAAGAAAATCATAAAAAATCTTCGCGTTTTAGTTTATGTTAGCCGGTCGAGAAAGGTGTAATTTTTTCACGAATTCTTGCTTTTTAGTACTTTTCTCCAATTATATTAAATTTTCCTCATACTTCTATATTTTTACTCCTCATTATATAGCATTATTTCCGAAGTTTTGCTACACAGGCTCGGTTTACCGTTGTTCGAGCGTTAAAAGTGTCATGATACAAAATACTTGTGCATCCTCCAATGTAGACTGCTCTAGTTTCTCGAGCTGCTTGTTTTACAGCCACCGACGCCCTTTTTGTGAGGTTATATTCACAAAAGCTGTAGGTTGCATGGTACTATTTATATGCAAAAATTGTAGTGGGTGTACATAAGTTTAATCCAGGTCTTTCAATTCAGGATTCAATGAATTGATTTGTATTCATGTATTTGTGAGGGAAATTTGCGCTACCTAGTATTATGCATCGTGAAATGCAATCTGTCGTTATGACACTTTTTTATCAGCAAAACACTCGCTCTTCACTGTAAGTTGTACATAATTTGGGATAGAAACTGTCAATTGCATGGAAAAGAAGTTCATATCAACAACGCTTGACGTACTGCAAATGTTATTAAGGTTCAGTTGTCAATCTTGTAATGAATATGAAAACACTTGGTTTTTCCACATGAAATTTTTCAATTTTCATGTGGAAAAACCAATTGTTTTCATCTTCATTATGATTCGCTTCCTCAAAGTAACGCGTGAAAATACCCAATTTGTCAACCTTATAGTTATAATAATAAAATTTTATTGTAAAAATATACCTGATAACGTCGAGGCACAGCCCTGATGACGACCCTCGAGTCGAGAGACGAAGCGTCGTCGGCCAGAGTGGAGCCCCCCACACCCGATGGAAAACCCGAGAAGACTATTTGAACATCATTCGCCGGGAAAGCACCAAATCTTACTAATCATCGGTTGTTTTCCTAATACACATGAGTTTACTTAGATTTAATGCCAAATGTTTCAGTTTTAGGGATAGGAATGGCATCCACATGAAATTTGTAGGAGGTGGAGGTTGATTAATGATCTTTAGGAATGTCGATTGGATCAATATGGAGGCAACTAAAGCAAATTTTGCTTTTCCCTACTACATCTGGTTAATATATCTTATGATTCTGTTGTATTGGTCACTTTTTTCAGTTATGATGACAATAAGACTGAGGCCGAAAGGGTATTATTGTTATGTTACATTTTTTAAAAGATTTTCCTTTATTGTTTGCCTGTGAGCTTAAAATAACGAACCCGCTCATAGATTCCTGGGATAATGAGACATGCTAATATTTAGTATTACCTTATTTTCACGCTGTCTTTTCTTCCTGTTAAGTATGCCTTTAGCGGAAAGTTTTTAAGTTATGGAGAAGGCTTAGGTGGTTAGTTTGTTTCTGAGGTTTGGCGGAACGGCACCGCAGGGCAATTTAATATTTACTCGCTCAGGTTTCATCGAAATTGTCGGTTTTTTTGACCATGTCTCCACCACCTCGGACCCTCTATTCTCGCTGCCCGAGTTGTTTGGGAGCTCTGCTCTGCCGTCTGCCATCTCGCTTCCTTGTGCCCTCGGGTACCCTAGTTGAATACCTATTTATCACATATCAGTGAGCCGCAAAACAGTCCTGTTTTCCATGTCCGCTACTTCGTCCGTGGGCGCAGTCGATATAAGTTTACCGGCGATGGGACGCGAGTGTTTTTATCGAGAGGCAAAAGAATTCCGTTATTGATTTCCTTATCAGCATCGGCCGCTGTACAGTACATATCGATTCATTTTCTTGTCCAACATCGGGTTTTGATGTTCGACGGATCGACATTATACCGTAGCACAGCTGCTGGTGATATCAACCAATTTTCAGATGGTATCCAGCCATCGTGCATGCGTGATCTAACGGTACCGAATGGTTCAAGCGCTGAGCACGACTATAGCGTTTGCGTCTTGACGGCCGCCTTTCGCCATCGACCTTTTCGGAGAGTAATACTGGCACCCTCCGACTCGTTCATAGGACGAACTTCAAAACTCCGCTTACATTGGGAAAGTGGACCCGTAATTCGGGAGCAGTGATTTTTTCTGAAGCCTTGAGGGTTCTTTTAATTGAGGAACGACATATCCGTACCTCCGCGGGCCTAAAACAGAGCCCCCCGTCGTGGTGAAGGTAACCGAAGGAGTTCCTTCTAGCCTCCTCACACTTCCTTTCTCACCGCGGGTGCGGAGAGGGTGGCGCGTGACACTTGCTGCCGCCGCCGCTCGAGAAACACCTGGGGGTGCGTGCTCTTATGCGCGACCCTTTTGCAAGTTTCGGTGACCACTTGCCACACACAACGAATGTTATGGGTATCATTGCATTAAGTGTGTCTCGAGTAATTTTGAGGAAGTGGCGTGCGTTAATCCCACCTAAGGATTTGGTTTACTTTTGGTCGCTTTAGTAAATCGTAAATTTGTATGTATTGTTTTCGCCGAAGAAGTCTAAACATTTTTTTAAATTTCGAGTCTGTCTTACTAAACGGATGGCCCAGTGGACACGATGAATGACATCTTGTGAGCGGTTGTTAAATGGTCCAATTCGCTTGATTCATGTCTTAGTTCACAACTTTGTAGTTTCCCCTTGAGTTTTCGTGGCACGACGCGTTTCGCTACTTCGTAGGATATTCATATGCCTTTGCTATAGAGAGTAACGAAATGCGGCGTGCCACGTAAGCACTTTGGAAACTACTAGAACAGCGGGTGGTAGTCGAGTCTGACATCACTAAATACTTATACTTCTAAGTATTACCCTGCAAGTCGCCGCAAGGGCGTGCCGCAGGGGGTTAGCCACCGCCAAACATTCACATTCACTCCCAAGTGCAAATGTTAAGAAACACATTGCACTCAAAATGAAGCAACCCTCATGCAAAATAAAATTGTAAAACATTATCCACAACATGCGGGACAATGTTAGACTTCTGAATACAAATCATTTCACAGTAAATATACACATCATGAGGAAACAAAGTAAAATAACATTTAATGCATAATAAAGGAAACCATAGAAAACATGCAGGGTGAAAATAAAATATATACACTATTCTTCCTAGGAATCCCTAGGATCTAGTTTATTCTTATCTCTAATGGTTCAGGGGAAAAATGACTTTTTAAATATATTTATTCTACACTCTTATCTCCCTGAATTTCCGGGCATGATCTGATCAACTATAGTATGACGTGGTTTTCAATATGCAATCAACCTCCTCATTGAAGTAATCTGCTTCAAATTTATACAATAAATTTAACCTATAGTTCATCCCTACGATCAACGAGTGGTACCCATGATGAAGATGAAAACATTTGGTTTTTCATGTGGAAAAACCAAGTGTTTTCTTCTTCATTATGAATCGCTTCCACAAAGTAACGACTGAAAATACCCAATTTATCGAGTGGTTCCCAGCCTAACTCCTAACTTTGTTATAATTGTTCTTCTAACTTCCAACGTACGTAAAAAGGGTGGGTTCGAATGAGAAGTGCAGCTGGTCATGTAGAATAGCAAACTGCCGTCAAATCTAGTCAAACTCGGGAAGGTTAACACATTTTCTTGGTGTGAATTACATCGTTTTTAAGGGAGCTGGCATGTGGATGACAGCAGACTAAATCGCCCGCCCTTTGGGATGTTTCACAAAGGTCAAGTATTCCATCTTTTTCTTTAATTGTGAACGAAATTATATTAAATTTTTATGAATTAATAATCCACTTGGTGACCACCGTTTAGGGATCCCCAGATCTCAGCAAGGCCCCGTTGGCTATCACCGCAAGGAAACGACAGGGAAGCGGCCTAGGCCTTCATCGAGTCACACAGGACATCAGTTTACCAGTTACAGAGGGGGAGGGGCTTTCTTTGGTTCCGATTAGAGATGGGCGATTTCAAGGATTGAATCGATTCGTTCAGAAAATATGATCCCATAAATCGATTCGAATCTCATTATGTGATTCCTATGGAAATCAATTGTAAAAAAAACTGGATTGAATTCTGCCTTTATTTCTCTACGGTTCAAGTAGTAGTAGTTTTTTTTTAATGTGCTTCGACGGCTTAGGTCATTTCGCACCTGTTCAAGTCATTGAAAAAAAACCCTTTTCAACAAACGCAACACACATGCCCTGGGCGGGATTCGAACCCGGCTAGCTCGTTCGGCACGGCACTGAGAAGTGATAAGTTATATAAATAAGTATATGCAAACATTATCCTGAATGACTATAAAACATATTTTCCTAGAATGTCGATCTATAGGTGCAAATATCTCTTAAACCATCGCAAAGATGTTTAAATTCACTCTTCAGGAATCAGACAAAATTAGTTCAATATTGCTACGATTTACTCAATTTCTTTTCTTCCGTGTTTTTTTATCTGCATTGACACCTGCTTCTTTTTGAAACAGCTTTTTTACGCAGCTTGTGTGGTGGTAATACCACTCCTAGATGGTCCTAGACATATGGCGGCCAAAATATGAAAACGAATCGGAAATCAGTTTAAGATCAAACCAAAGTCGGATCATAATCGTATTTGAATTGTAATCGTAAGTTATTCGTACATTAGTAGCAGCTTCTTCATCTAATATCTCCTTCAATATTAATAAGAATTTTAGCGAATCGTGTCGCCATTGCCACCTGGGGGGCAAAATTTGAAGATGAATCTTATTCGAGTCGGAATCGAATTGGAAAGGAATCGAATCGGGTCATGATAATTGATTCAAAATAATTGGGAATCGTATTAACCTAATCGGTTTCCAAGTGAATCGAATCGGAATCGCCCATCACTAGTTCCGACCATTTATTGACCTCGTCTCGAAACAGTGTGAGACGTTGTCAATTAGGGACTTCGGAAAAATTTTGCTTAAGATTAAATATTTGGTTCATGTGGAATTTTATAATATTTTATTTCCATGTTATTCGGTTCCTACTGTTTATGCCTTAAAAATTTCGAGCGTTAGATCTTTCTTCAATTTCGATGAAATTGGAGATGCGCATCCAGTGATAATCTTATTGACACGCAAAAATCATTGTGAGGGCATAGACCTTCGCGTCTGTGATCTACCAGAGGCTCTATTCTGGTTCTCCTTTTGTCCCGGCCGTCGCTTCGCCAATACAAATCGAAGTGGAACATTCACTGTTAGGCGATTTTGGTTCTTTTCACCTCCCCTTTCGCTTTAGTTCGGGTATTCCCGTTTTTAGGCAAGGTGGCGTTTACCCATAAGTCACTAGTCCTAAGAGATATTTTTTGAGAGATAAAACAATTACAGGGAGGAGTATGAAAATTTCAGTGAACAACGATAAACTTTAAAGCAATTGAACATCCTGAAATATATTTTTTTAGGAGATTATTGGAGTAAATTATCGAATCATCATTGGTAATTCAATGTGGATATTGGTTTACTGCAGCCACAACTGCATTTTCTACGCTCTTAATGTAGTGGTTTCCCCATCACCTTCCACTTCGCAGTACTGAGGCCGATTCCACGAACTACACTCGCCGTTAACTGTGGCAGTTGATGCCAGACCAATCATTTTGACCTGCACCGTCATTACTTTCTGTTGAAACTGCTGCACACCACCAGAGTTTGCAATTTCGAAGTTGTAGGTGCTGGTTTTGAAATGTGGTGCAAATTCAAACCGAGAAAATTTGAGTCATTTCCAAGGCTCAAACCGTGACCTTTCAGTTCCATAGGCTACCTCCTCTCACAAAATTATTGAATAATGAAGTTTTATTTGGTAAATTCTTGGGTGGATAAATAGGCTAGTTAATGTTTGACCTGGCATTAATGTGTATATAAGATGGCAAAAATGCAGACAAGGACTACAGCCCTGATGACGACCCTCGGGTCGAAATGTTGGCCAAAATGGAGCCCCTGACACACCCTGTGGAAAACCCGAGAAAACTTTGTAAACATCATTCGCTGGGAAAGCACCATATCATACTTCTCCTAGTCTTCTCTTTAGAAAACACATCTGCCTGTATGTCTGTCTAGAATTCTCATCCACAAGTATCTTAAGTTTTGTAAAGCATCCATTACATACACTGTTGATCCTGCTTGGCTTTTTCATGTCATATGTTGGCATATTGATGTCGACAAATTATGTACAGCAGCAAAGTTCCATAGAATTTTCACTCTAATATTGGTAATTTAGGAATTTGTGGTGATATTCACTTAAGCACAACAATCACCATAGGTAAACACAATCAGTACTTTAGTGAAAACCACAAATCAACTGATTGATGGATCTGTCGTCAAAAGTGTAAAATGGATCGGAGAAATCAATTTGAACGAGTAATAAACTTAAAGAAATAAGAGTTGTGTTATAAATCCAATAGAGTTAGGTGCGATATAAAGAAGAAAGTCACGAATAAAGAAGTTTTGTTTTTTGTGGAAATTGCAATTGCCATCCTCATTTATTTGAGTTGTGTTATGCTAAATAAAATCAACCAGCGCAGTTGATAACATTGGATTATTCACATTATAATTAAATTACATTTTCAAACATATGAGCATGTTTTCCTAAATCAAATATACACCATGTTTAATTTGCATATAACTGTAAATTCTAAATAAATTCATCTTCCTGCCTCTTAATGGAGCTGTAAATTGTTTTATAAAATAATACTGTGCACACCTACACAGTATCATATGCTGGGATATTGTTAAGTTTAAAAAAATAGATACTTCCTTTTATACTTTACTATACTTGAAATACATCAATGTAAATATGCATTGATAAATGAAAGCAGTATTATCTCCCTAAACCTTAATAATAAAAACTTCCAACTATATTTCCCTCAGTGTTCAGAATGACCTTCCGTGATGTATAATTTTGTAAGAACGAGAATTTGAAAAGATTTACGTAAAAGAACCCTCTCTTTAATTCGAACCACAGTGCTCAAAAGCACGGATTACCTTTCCATTCGAGAATGGCATAGGCTCTGAGCAAGGCTTTACTAATTTGTGCCTCAGAAACACCCCCCATTCACAGCCACACCATGAATTGGGATAGTGGTGAAACATTTGCCTATTTATTACATAGCCGCTCACAATTTATGCCCAGTTTGGTCAGCATAGCCTAGTGTTCTGCCAATCTATGTTTTCCTCTGCAGATAACATTTTTCTCCTTCATTAGTTACTTCATTTAAGTGTTCATATCAAATCCTTCCTATTCAGAGGAACACTGGGGAACTATATCAGGAGAAACTAGTTTAACCCTTTCCTTCATAACCTGCCCGAAACCGCCCGCAGAAAATCTCCCACCAAGCACAAAATTTAAATACCCATTTCCTCCAGTTTCAGACCTATTTTTCATAGTGATGAGGAGCCAATGAACGTTGTATCATTGAGCAGAAAATTATTCCCTATCTACTGAATTAGTTCATTTCAAAATCAGGGAATTTGTTAGTCATGCATTGCTTTATTGAAATTATTTATCTTACCTCTATTTATTTAATTTCCTACCTCCACTTCATTTTCCTGATGCTACTAGAGAAGACAACCTACTTTGCACAGAGGTTAATCACAACTATTGCACTTCCAGGATATTTCATTAATTCCACACTTGAAAAAAGCTAACAAAGTAAACATGATGATGCTTTCCAAAATAGTACTCTAGTAAATTTATCACTACCTGAGTCCCAAGAAACATTTCACGGTTTCTTCCTTCTTTTTTCCCCAAGTAAACATTTGCATGAAGAACGTAACCATGAGACATTGCTAAAATCCAAACTTTAAACCCCACTTTGTTGGCTTTCCTTGGATGTACTGTTTTTTCCTTTAAAAGCAACCATTGCTTCGTCGCACTTAACTCTCGACCTGGTTTATATTTTTTTTTGTGGAAAGAGTTAATAGCATTAAGAAACGGCCTAATTTTTTGTAACACATCAAAACCTTCCTCTCCTTGCTTTTTCTCCTGATTCATATTACTTATATGGAAATATTTCAAAATTTTCATGTATCGACCGAAAGTCATACAATTACGGATTGGACAGTCTTACTAAGCTAGTAATCCCTGCTTTTTGGCAGAACATATATACCAATGTAGGCCACCATTTCTTCGTATGTAACGTCTACCCACTCCTTGTCAACCTTTCCTGTAGAACGTTGGAAGTGTTCTGCATACTTACTTGTATTCTCAACAATCGCCCAAATAAAACCTTCTCCCCCTAACATGTATTTAACAAAGAAAAACTAATCACTGCCTACAGTCAAATTATGAATAGGCCCCGTGTCTTCCTTGAAATCACAAAGCTCTTTAAACACTAAACTATCTCTCCAATTGTCTTGAAATTGAACAGCAACTTGGATGTCACTCACACTGGAGGTAATTTCATCTACGGATCCATTGTCACTTGATTCGTAACATTCACTGTACTCTCCCAAACTTGAACAACTCGAACTATCTGAATCACCTGAATAATCAACTCTGTTCACTTCCTCTGCAATAGCATCCTGACTCAAAGAATCCATGGCTGAAAATGAGGGAAAACAATAAGATTATTTTCCTCTAGGCTCCATCTGCTTGCCATGGGAGAGAAGAAAAGCTAATGGAAGTTGTGCTGGTACCCAATAAAGGATAAGCATCCTCACTGTGGAACAGAGCTAGTCTTTGAACAGCAAAATGATGTCTGCATTTTTTAATCCTTTATTGTGTCTCATGCTTTGTGTTCATCCATTCACTTAAGAAACTATTGCCCACCAAATGGGGTCCCAAAACAACAGCTTCTAAAATGACAGCCCTAATAGTCTTCCTTGTTGACACAAATGAGTCAAAAGACACTTCAGTGCCTTATGAAAGGTATATAGAGAATTGGTTTGCCTCATCATGACCAATTGGCAGTTGAGAATGTCGGGAGAGATATTAACGGCTGTGCATCATTTCCGAGAAACCTGAAATAAGGTTTAGGAAGGAGTGTATTAAAAACCACCGGCTGGTTTTGGCTGGGTTAGGAAGGAGATCATATTGAGGCATTTAAATTTCGATAGGGAGAAGGCTAAGAGGGAAGAGTTTTTGTAAACCGTGACCTAATTCTCTATCTTCTGATGTGAGAGCAAATCTAGCCTTTAACATAACCAAGGTTGGTATCAACCAAGGTTTTCCGTGTTAGCCTTTGTGATAAGATTCGGGTGACGCCAGCATCATGACATCACCGATTTCAGCCAATGCGAGAGAAGACAGATTTCAAAGGCTAGCAGACTAAGGTGAGTATGTGCTTTTGTGGTCCTTCGAATTAGTGTTACGGTATTCATAAATGTGGTTAATTGTATTTTTTATTTTCCAAGTAATAATAAAGTTTATAAGACACTCAGTATCCTTGAGTAACATAATATATGAACACCGTATGGTACCAATGGTTATATTACTTTTCTTACTGTAATTAACATAAGTATATCAATTGGCTTAATTTAAAATTAATTTGAGTTAATTCTCGTCCAAGTCGTCTCTGTTTCCAGCTTGTAGCTAAAAGAATCAGGGTGGCATAGTCAGTCCAGCTGAATCTCGAGCCTGCAAATGGAGTTCCTAGTGAACTGCATGCTGGCCCATGGAGTTTGCCACTGGCCGAGTACTGGGTGCCAGTAAACTTCAGGTAAGTATTGTTATTTCAAGGAATGTTGACACCATTACATTATATTCATGAGACTGAAGTGATATAGTGCAGTAAAACCTCCATGTTACTTACCTCCATTTAATGAATGATTCCCTATAACGAAAAATTGCTAGGGTCCTGCCCAACATCCTATGTGAATACATTTATGAATACCTCCCATTAATGAATTTCCCTTTTGCGAAAAACTCTAACAAACTAAACCCTAGGTCTCATGCTTCATTTATCGTACTATTTTACCTCTCAATAGCATAATTTAGCTAAAACTTTGTTTTGTTATATTTTGTGTGGTAATTGCAGTCTTTAAAAGTTGAATGATTGGTTCGGTCGTAACAAGTTAATCGTTAATTTCATTAGAAGATTGGAGAAATAGATAACAAGGAGCATCAATCGCTATGCTAAAAATTTTTGTAACAGTGGTTTTTTAACATTAAATTAAAAAGGGGGGTTCGGGTGTGGAAAAAGTTGAAGCACCCAACACGAGATGGCACCACGTACAAGGAGTACCGATCATGACCAAAGATGTTGCTATTGTCGCATAATAGTAAGAGGAGGGCTAAATTTGAATTCAAAATATAATAATAAAAAGATGGCAATTTTCCAATGTCAAAAACATAGTTTATCTTGACCGGTTTCAATATCACTAAATCATCATCAAGCCATAAAGACCTGACAGTGATGCAGTGACATCGAAACCGATCAAAATAAAGCAAAATTTTAACAGTGAAAATTTGCAATCTCCTTACTATTAGGATCTTCTAAGTCCACCATTTCACGCCTGAAATTATACAATTCATTGAATTAAGAATTTAATTTTCTTCGGAAACAAGGTAGATGCTGTAATAATGACAAGAAGTTCCAAAAATATATATATTTATTAAGAATAGAGCACTGACACTTGAATACATAGTCCTGAATGACAAAAGGACAGTTCTGTAATATAAAGTGAAATTATGAAGTGTACCAAAGCCATTACTCATAATATTACATAGGATATATTTTTCTTAATTTCAAACTACACCAAGTGCAAAAATTATTAACGCCATTAAATTATGTTCTTAATTTTTGTCAAAGCAATAGGACATAACTGGTAACAAATCATTATCCACTGGAGAATGATAAATATTAGCCAGGTACTAATAGTTTAATTCAATAATATAATAGTAATAGTTAATTCAAAATATTGGCAAATGCAAAATTGCATGGCTACTTCAATAAGTAGCAAATTAAATAAAATACAGTGCATCAACATAAAAATGGGCCACATTAATTATTATGAGTCGCATCAATTGACTCAATCAGATATTAAGGGCAATTGTTAGTAATTACAATGGAAGAGTCTTCTGCGTAAATAAGTGTTCCTGTGGGCTAGATGTCTGGGAAGGTTAGCAATAAAAACAGGAGAATTCAAAAGGCAACAATCCAGTCTTGGATTTATGGAGAAACTCTCCCAAGCCTTTTTCCTGAAATTAGAAGAGCAACGTTGATAATTCCTCTGAGGGATAAATATTACTATGGATGGTACATTTGATTATACTCTCATCTGAGTTAAATTAATTATGTTTATGATACTTAAGATGTTATATCTATAAATGGTGCACACGTTCACTGCATCATTTGGTGACAAATTAATTAGTTAAATTACTATCTATCTATTGGCCTTTTAAGTGTCAACACTGTTAAGATAATGATGAAACAATCTATTCATATCAACTCACCTCTATTTTATGCGTAATATGCAACCTTTCTTGTTGTACTGAGATAAATGTTCATCACATGATATTGTCATTCCTATGCAACTAGGCATTAGGAATATTTTTCACCTTCAACTCCAAAAAATGAAAACATAATGTTTCATATTTAATGCTTTTGTTAAACTATATTTTTAAGAGGCATTAAGTTATTTCTCTCTAACAGAGAATAAGTGTTGCTGTGAACAAACAAGGCCTTTTGTCATTGACACTACAGTATCATTTCCATTATGGATGTAAATTCAATAGGCGACTATTATTAATAATTTCAATAACTGGTTGAGGAAAAAACTCTTTAATCACTTAAAACATCACAGTGAAAAATTACAAAACTAAAACTAAATAATTTATTTACGCAATAAAACGTTGCCTTTTGTCTTGATCAGTGGATTTTCAACACCTTTTCGTCTTTTCTGGAACAACCACACGTCATATTTTCAACAGCTTTCCGTCTTTTCTGGATCAACCACAGGTGTTTCATTGATAAAGAATAACAAACAGGAGTATTCAAATGGCATCATTCCAGTCTTGGATTTTTGGAGAAACTCTACCAAGCCTCTTTCCTAAAAGAAGAGCAATATTGATAAAGTCTCTTGAGGGATAAATGTTACTTTGTACGTTTGTTTATATTTATATTTGACTTCAATTACTTATGTTTATGATACTTATATCCTATATCTAGTACACACGTACACTATATCATATTGTGCAAATAAATTAGTTAAATTACCAGGTATCTAATAATCTTGTAAAAAGAATTAATTAAGATTGCTATGATAATGCTAAGAAAATGATGAAACCTAATGTATTTCTAGAAATTCTACTATTTAATGTTTAACATGTAATAACTCCTATTGTATTGAGATACATGTTTATCACACTACCATTTCTATAAAACAAGGAATTAGAAACATTTTTCCATTTTCAATTCCAAACATCAAAACATTCTACGTGTTCAGGGCTCCTTTTTTGAAAGCGGAGTATCTGACCCATTTGGAAAAAAACCAATTCACGCAGTCACGATCTAAAGGATGAGTAAATATTTATTTTGTTCAACTACCATTTTTACATCTTCTCAGGAGATGTCCTTCAGTATGATATCATTGAAAGAAAATCCTGAAATCTACATTTAATTATAATTAACTACAATTTCAGATGAATTTCTTATAATAAGTCAATGTGGTTTGCAGATGTTGATGCCAATCAATTCATATTTAAGACTCTTGTTAAAGAGTTACACCCGTTAACAGACATAAGGTTATTTCCTCCAACAGAAATAAGTGGAACAGTGAACAAGGACTTTCGTCATTGACACACCAGTATTATTTCCGTTATGGATCGAATCTAAGTTCAAAAGGTGACCGTTGATAATAATTTCACTAACTTGTCGCGGAAAGCACTCTTTGATCACTTATAACATCACAGTGAATAATTACGAAACTAGAACTAAATGATTTATTTACGCAATAAAACGTTAACGTACCTTTATCTTGATCGGTGGATTTTCAACAACTTTCCATCTTTTGTGGAACACTTGCCGCTCTCATAATACTCTCACAGGCTTCCAAAGAATTCCGGAATAAAGTAAGAAAAGATTGAAACAGCAGCTCATTCTCGATATGAATTAACTACAGCACGTTTTTCTCTCGGGTAAAAAAGAAACGGTCGAAAGAAATGAACAGGTAAACACCATCATGGCCGACTTCTTACATGTATATAGGCAGCCACCCGACGACCTAGTCCGAGGAGGGGGTGGGTGACGCTCATAGCTGGTTAAAGCACCCGACAAGAGATGGCCGAAACATGAGCAAAGTTCCTCCGTAAGACTTGACAAGGCCTGATAGATATCAAGTGACTTGGGCCTTTTTTGCGGGAAATTTGAACTGAAAACTCAGGATCAGCGGCAATAAGATTCCGAAGATTCATTTAAGGACGCCAATTATATTATCTTATAAATAGGTATGTGAACTTATGATGATTTACTACAGTATAAACGTATCGCAATACCTTAACCATCGTAAACCATAGTATTATTGCATTTATTTGTATGTATAATTAATCTTACAATGTCGATATACTTAGATTCATAGTTTTAACAGGTTCCAATCGAGACGACAAATATCTACGGCATTTGAGAATACCGTTTTACCCGAATATAATACTAGGGTTTTTAAAAGTATTCTTACGGCGTTTCTATTTGAAATTACGTAAATTTGATGTTTTACGCAAGGCTGCTTTGACTCCCAGCAGAAGTATTAATTCGTTTTAACGAATCAAACAACAAAACTCAATGGCAATTCAGCAAAATCTAGAATAATCTTTTTAATGTCAGTCATTAATTAAATTTAAAGTAAATTCATACAGTATTGCGTAATTCAAAATCGGTTAACCGTTTACTTGTTTACGATAAATACCACGCCACAACCACCACAACACATTACTAGATTAGAAGCTAGTGCTGTTCTTGTGATAGGAACAATAGCTGTGAGGGTAGGGACCTCGTCAGCCATTCTGAGTGACAAGCTGTCTTTTGAGTCTTCCGCTAGCGGTTGTCACAACAGCGCACCCGGTTTAGGTTAGTCAAAAATTAAAGGAAATAAATCAAAGAACCAACCATATTTAAAGTACTAGAGAATATGGTGCAATTACATACAGATTAATGACGATTTTGAGTGTAATAGTTAGAAAATAAAATCTTGCATGCTATGCACGCACTTTTAAATGAGAAATCTTTCGAAAACAACGAATTTTCCTCTTCAACACGGAAGAATTGACAACTTTCTCACCAGACAGGCACTATTCCGTGTGAAAAAATGCCATGTACAATGTTGCGACATTTCTATTCAATCGTGCTACATGCACGGAGTTAGAGTTTATCAGCATGTATAAAAAATATTTTTCAGCGAACAGACATGATGAGACCAAAAGTGACCCTGTGCGTCGGTCTTTACAAAGTATTAATAATATTTCACCAATTCAGACCGATCTGAGTGATAAATAAAATAGCTTTATTTGCACTTTCTGAATATATGAATAAATGGTCTGTATTAACAATATTTATAATGGCCAAGAGTATAGCATTTTATTATGATGAATCAAAAATTCTTTGTGCATTTATCAAAATCCGCCATTATCTCGATTTTACATAATATGACTTTATATGTTATGAAAAATCAAGTAAATCAGACAAGTGGGGCAATTAAACATTTATTATACATGTTTGTAACACTATATTTAGCTTAACACAAAACTAGGATTTTTGTCCAAATTTAGCCCCAGAAAAATGAGGGGTCGTCTTATATTAGGGTAAATACGGTAGTTGGAATGTGACTTTATATTGCACGGCAGCCTAGTTCTTCCGTGGCGGCTGCTTGCGGGAGAAAATAAGGCGTGCCATTCTTCCCTTTTAGTACCGGCAAAGATTCAGCAGTTAACTGATTCTCTGTAATCCGGGATGGCTCTAATAATACGCGTTTCTTATAATTTCCCTGCGAGTGGCGCAGTGGAGATTCGATTCACCAGAGTTAAAATATTTCGTGTGGAAATATATTTTAATATGAACTCCGTTTTTACATTCCTTGATAATTTCTGATCAATTAGATACCTACAGTACGTAAATAATTTGATCCATAACAGAAACGTGGAGGCAACTAAGTAAAATGACGAGGGTTGGCCAGAAAATAATTTCCCAAAACTCGGCGTACGGAATGCGTTCGTAAAACTCGCCCGAGGTTCGTGAACCTTCATAAACGGCACTGGAAAGGGGCGCCCT
>WURS02285789.1:0-18765 GCA_011762765.2 Rhinocypha anisoptera
TCGTGTGTGTATACAAAATGTATGCACCTTGGGAGTCCGCCAACCGTTCAAAAGCTCGGTAGTGCGACTGTTAAAACGACCGAGACCACTTTGTGTGCCCAGTGTGTGTTATTTCCTGAGCTGAGACCACCGACATTTGGCGAGCATTACATTTTTGGTCCGTCGAGCCGGACTCGAACCAGCGACCTAAGGTATTTATGCTATGCTATCTATTCACCCAACGAAGGGTTTATGATGAAAAAATAAACACTCACTCAATCAACCATCTTTGCAAAATAGTGACTTTGTATAGACCATTGACTATTCAATCCGCTTATCAAACCGAAAACACTTTCGGTCTGGTTGCTAAAAGAGTCAAATCCTGCAAAAACTTCGCACAACAAGTACTAAATAAAGCCATCGCGCTTCGATCAGTGATTTCATTTTGCATCAATTCTCTCAATTTGTGCTCTTTCATGTTCATTTCGGTTTTTTGGGCTGTGAAATGCAAAGGGTGGAGAAAGTGTCCTTGAGGGCGCCTTTCCAAGTTGACTTGAATAGAATACTCTTACAATGATGATAGAAAACCAAGGTCATCTCTATCTGTATAAATATTCATCTTTGGCTAATACCTTGACAGTGTTCACTCTGAACGATTTTTGACAACTTTGTGCTTATGTTTGATTCTAAAAATTGGTTTTTAATATTTTCAATAAACATCTATTACGTCTCGCTACCAAATCGTACGAATCCTAGTGTTAAGCCGCCAATGATAATGCATAGATGACGTTAGTGCAACCAGTGTTGAGTTAACAACGGATTATCCCCTTCTGTTGCAGTGCAAAGTGTTCACGTGATTGTTCGAAAGTTTGCACTGCCAAAGTAGTGGCTATTTCGATCAATCCGCTGTTAACTCATGACTGGAAGTAGAGCACCTGAAAAAGTCGAGCCAAGCAAACTACAACAAAAAAATATTTTTGAATAACACACAAGACGCAGTTTTAGTATTACTGCAGTACAAAGTAACATGAAAGATGGAGTTGAGTTGAGTACGAGTCGTACTGTACGACGTGTCTAGTGTGTTACAGCTCCAAAATTGGTTTAAATTTAGAGTAAAAGTCAGTATGAAATACTTGCTAAAATTGATGTAGGTGGATCACATGCAAGCTGAGTCAAATTCAAATATTCATTTGTTATATTTACTTAACTTTCAGGATGTGGTTTATGTATTTAATGTATTTTAATTACAAGTTTGTTTGGCAACTGAATTCGACTCGGTGTCAATCTATTGTATTCTATTGTAACTATGCATTGCTAACTTATGAGTATGAGTCTTGAGTCTAATGTAGTCATCGTCATGGATTTTATCACTTATAATAAGTTATGATGATGATTACTATGACTTTGACTGAAAAAACACCCAACTTGTCGTCAATATATTCACTTTTTAATCTACATTGTACTGAAAAATTAAAGTACAAGAAATTAGAATTTAATTCTCATCTTGCACTGCGTCACTTTAAAGTCGTGCCTTGAACTTATTTGCTCATTGTTGTAAGGTTTTTTGAAAAAATCAATTTTGAAAAATTAATTTTAACTAGACAAGTATCTGTCGCATCCTAGAGTGCGACTGCTGGTACATACACTATGTACGGACCGTGTTTATAGAACTTTTAGCCACTGACCAGTAGTTCTCTATTTCTTTGTCCGGTTGTAACCCACACATTTACTTTGCCTGTCCAGTGTGGATCAGTTAATTTGTCGTTTGTAGTTGTAAATTATCTGTCTTGTACCATCTGTATGTAACTTCACGTATTCCCTTATATTGTACTCATTACCCTTTTTTCTAGCAAGTATTGAGATTTTTTTCGTTGTGTTGCCTATTACTTGCGGAAAGGAGAAAAAGGGAATTGAAAGTAGGTACATTCTTGTCCTCATTTTCTGATTGTAACTTGGACCTCAAGGTCCTCCCTTTTTTTCTGTTTACCAATTAAATTGTACTAGTTGTATAACAAGTCGTGCTCTATTCGGAAGACGTGTGAACGTCAAAGTATCTTTTAAGTGTCTAATTTCTAGTTTAACAGTTTTTTAAAGAAAAACTAGTCAATCATTAAAAATTGACATATATGTGCATCTATAATTGCATAATTCATAAAAAATTATCATTGCACACTGAAACAGATATTCACATAAAGTGTTTTAATTTTACATAAAAATTATTAATCACAGAATGGAGTTGACGATGATGATTGGAGAAAACGATATGAGAGTGAATGTGTGTGTGTGTGTAAATATTTGAGAGTTGGCCTCGATGAGAATTCGTCTCACTCAGAAGGTCTACGAGAGAGGTGCAATCAGTGTGGCATTGCATGCTTCCTCCCATTCTCAAACCACATGTTTGCTTAAGTGAGATGATCTCATCTCAGAATCTTGCTTGGTGATCAATCGTAAATTAAGCAAACAGAGAGAGAGAGAGAGAGAGAGAGAGAGAGAGAGAAGGTATGAAATGATGAGAGTAGATCTGGTGGAATTTCCATGCTTGACTTGCGTGCGTGGAGCAGTGGGCAGTGAGTCGACTAATCACAACCTGGTGGACCAGAATTACTTTATCCGGTGGACAAACATGATGAAACAATGTGACTTTTTAAATCTCAAAATCACCACAATGATCAAGTAAGCAAACTCTGGTTCTGGTTCTAATTAAAAAAAAACAAAGTAACATTTATAGACAAAATCACGTTTGCCAATTACGGTTGTACTTCAGTTTCAATACAGTGGGTATTTTGCATTAAAAATAGATTTTGTTTTATATAAAACTTTATGAATAATAGTATACAATAAACAAGATTATACAAAGTTAAGTAATTTGGATAAGAACTGTGCATGATGATTTAAGATAGCAGTAATTGATTAGCTTTTGGTAAATCTCCTGTAGCTTAGTCACCGTTTCTAAGGTTCCTTACCCAATAGGGAGAGAGTTGTAATTAGTTTCAAAGTCACGCTACACCGATGCGATCCCAGGAGTCAATTTTCTGGTCAATACTAACTGCATGGTCCATTGTTCTATTTTGCTTGGACTCTAAATGTGAGAGAGAGAGAGAGAGAAGGCAATTCGAACATGTCTAATCCCCACAGCAAGTCGTTTTTATTCCGAAACGCACATTTTCGTGGTTCGAATTAATTGGTTCCTGAATTTTCCATGCGTTCGTCAAATTAAAATTTTGAAGTTAACACTAAAAATTGTATGTTTTTCTCGATTAATAAAATAAAATAATTGTAATTGCAATAAATGTTTTGATTGATTTTTGCTGATTGTTGCATTTTGAAGCTGACAAGAATAGATTTTAAGAATTAGTGTTTGAGATGTTTGGTTAGAATGATTGTTATGTGGTTTGGATTACCACTAACAATTTATAACAAGCTTAAAAACAAAATAAGTTTTTTTCCTTTGCTCCGCACGTAATTATGTTCCCAACCAGAATCCATCCGTTTCTGAAATCCGGTTCCGGATGTGAATGAAATTAATTGAGCCAAAGCAATAGTTGGAGTTGCTATTGTACTTGGGCAATCCAATTGAGTGGAAAGGCCGAGAGAAGACGTGGAATGACGTAGCTCAAGGTATTGGCAATTTCGAGCGATACCTGCAATTGGTAATGGAGATGGTGACTTGGTTGTGATACTCTTCTGGTGGTATCATAAGTCATAAGTTCTTTGTTTGACTTTTCTTGCAGCCTGTCAGATGCGGATTTGTGCCAATGTGTGGCGGTTGGCCAAAGCCACTCAACTCGAGCGCCATTGCTAAGCCAGCGTTAATCCACTCTGCCCCAACCTCGATTGACATTCGCGCCTTCACACGCCGACTTCTTGTGGTAGAAATAAATGATACTGATCTCATTATTTCACGGCAAAATAGGTTTGACTTATATTTATTTATTGATTATTACTCATCATAGTGGGATAGAAACATTCAGCAGAACCAAATCGGATCATTCCATTAGATGACTGTGGAGTTTATCTGGATCAACAAAAATCTATTTGAGCTGGTTTATGGTGTGAACGGTGGAGTCCAATTAGTGGCAAAAGGAATATGCCACGTGGTTGCCAGAGTCTACCTGGACCGAGCACTTGGGTTGCGAGTGACCACTCGAGAGAAGTCACCGAGTGATCAATCATCTTTGCTCCAATCACAATCGAGTGACCAAAAACTTTGGTGCACTGGTCCAGTGGTGATCAATTTCAATTAACCCACCGGGCTTCCAAGTCCGAGCGTGCACTGCAAGACGATTGGGTGTAACGAAGCCTGTCCTGCCGTGAGTCGTGTCGTCGCGGCTTCAATTAGGATTGCCAAGCGTGCTAAGCACAAAAAGTCTGTAATTAGATTAAATTCATAAGTCACACACAGCTCGCACCGACGGTAGTTTTCTCTCTCATTAGTCTGTCACTGTCGTGTACAATTCGGTGAGACATGCACCACTCGAGAGTAAGCCAACGAGGAGAGAGAGAAAGCGATAGACAATCGAAATTAATTGAACACCAACAACACGGTTGTCTCGGATAGACTCTCGAAAGTCTATGACCAGTGCAAACAAACAAGCTGGGCACCAGCAGAGTGCCCTTTGCAGCAGCTCTTTCGCAGGTTGTTCAACTAGCTTCGATCGATACCGAGGCCAGACAGTCAGTCAGAGTCGACTTATATTCGGAGTATTAGGCCAGCTCGTACTGATCGATTGGGGACAAACTTTACTTCTTGGATACAGTCTTGAAGCATTGCGCATCGAGTATAGGGCACGTCTCAATCAATTAGAAAGCGGAACAGGAACTGGACCATTTGGTGCACTTGGCACAGTGAGTCCCGCAAATTCATTACTTGCTCCAGTGAGAATCAAGTTCCCCAGTGTTGCAAGGACTCCAGCTGCAGTTCCACGGTGAGAAAATCATCCAACACTCAAAGCCATACTTAATCTAAATTCAAAACATTTTGAATATCATTATAATATAAATTAGAAAATTTCAAAAAATTAATGAAATTTGGGTTGCAATTAATTTGGTTTAGTTAGGGTCTGGTGGTGGTCGGTTTTGGGGTCTAGTCGCGCTATCGGGACCAATTTCACATTTAGTGAGAAGGCGAGGCAAGTGAGTCCCGCGAGACTAATCCGCATGCGAGGATTATAAGCCTCAGTCCGACCCCCTCTCCACCCGGTTACTCTCGCTTTCTCGACAAATGAAGTCACTCACTTCGTCTCGGGTCGGAAGATCTCTAAAATATCTCTCCCTCATGCCCCATAGAGTTCAAAAAGGAGACACATCATCTAATGGAATCAATTTGTCTCTCACCCAACTCGAGTTATCGGTAATCATAGGTTTTGAGGGCGGGACCATGCCACTTGGCTCCAACTGACATTGGAAACCTTCAGAGAGAGAGAGAGAGAGAGAGAGAGAGAGAGAGAGTAAGAGAGTCAGTAGACCTCATCCCTTCTTCTAATTGTCGAACTCGAAAAACAATAAAAGAAAAAACGAGACAATTCAAGTTAGTAATTAGAAGCCATTATTATTTATTAACATGTCGGAAACAAGTCTTTTGTCTCTTAATTCTTGTCCATTCCACAAATTTTCCATCTAGCATCTCCTTTACGAACCACTTGAAAGTAAAGTTAAGGCAAATGAATCGTAAACAATCTAAAATTCAATTATGTCAGTTGTATTTCAGAAAAGAAAACGAACAGATAGAATTTGAGGGTTTAGTTAAAAAATAATTGTTTAAATTGTTTAGTATCGACACCACCGACAACTCAGACCGACAGATTGTTTCCGCCAATCACAAGGCAACCACGTCAGTGAACGTAACGTCTTGTTTGAAGAAAAGTCATTGCGAACAGTGATGTATGTTTTGATTATTATGAGTTGTGTTGGCACGATTCGACAATGGGAACAAACAGTCTCAAACGTTTAAAGCGTTAAGACCAATTTGAGAATGTCAAGGCTGTCAATTTGGGCAGTGAATCAGTGATTACAAGCTATCTCCTCAAGTGACACCGTAGATGGTGCACCAACTCGGATGGCACAAATCCAATGCTCCTAATCCAAAGCTTTTGTTTGTTCTCATTCTTTTTCTTCTTTCAAAATGCGTTTTTGTAGATTTCCAAATTGTTATTGAAATATAATATTAATGCGTAAAATTGGCTAATTTTTCATATACAAAGTGAAAAAATGTATAAGACACAGATTTAACATATTTCAAAGCATTATCAAAGCGTTAACTGTCACGTTCTTCTTGATTAACAATCTAGTGCAAACATTGCCAATCACTCCCCATCTCAGACTTGTTCTACTCGTTGTGTGATGAAGGAAAGAAGATTGAGTGCCAACAGGCGCCAGTTCTCCTAATGAGGCACAAGACACTTGCTCGGCAGAGCTCGCCTCAATGGCGCAATTAGACTTGCCGCCAACATCACCGCCACCGACTTGCGGCACTAATTATAACGCATCAATTAATTAATCCACACTCTCGGGCCCACGGGCTAACGGTATATACAGAAAGAGAGAGAGAGGGAGTGAGAGTGAGAGAGAGAGGGAGAGAGAGAGATAGGGAGAGAAAGAGAGAAGCAAATTCGCAAAACGAAATGTGAGAGTTGAAAGAAATCTCAAATTCTAACTCATTTGTAGTGTTCTGACAATCTTAACCCTGTACACCTCGGAATCAAACAGTAGAATCACTACAGGGAATTCACAAGACAGAATAACTTCTCCAGTGGGCTCGCTGACACCCAAAACTATTCACGTAGAAAATCTTTTAGCTTTAGCACATTTCTATTTGATCTAACCTTTAACTTGCATTCCAAGCTAATTATTTAAAGATTTGTTACATTTTTAATATTAAAAAAATATTTTTGGTTTTATTTAAGACCAAAGATGAATCTTGATGTAGATCGGAGCATAAATGAGAATTAATTGTTTTGAAATATTAACCCTAAACATGTGCTATCGATGATCAATTGACGTGGTAAGTATCGACCAGAGAGGGTTAAGCTTACACTTCTTTCTGTAGTAGGCTTGCGAGACACTCAAATCGATCGCATAGCCTTCTTGTTGGATCGACCAAGTCACCAATTTTGCCTAATACCTAATACCCCTTGGATCAAGAACACAGGCACGGAAGAGCAGGTCCAGAGATTGAGTTCTTCCATTTTTGTTTAGGAACAAAATTTAAATTTAAATAAAACAGATTTTGCGGAAAGACGGAAGATAGGCCAAACTAAAATTCACAAGATAAGCAAACAAGCCAAAAATTGTTGTAGCCGATCGATAGTAAGTGAGAGACACTTGGTAAGAAACGTGGCGTTGGTAGTGGTGCCATTGTGTCGAGCATCGATATGTGCTCGGTGTGCTTGGCACCATCAGACCAACACGCCTTCTCCACTGGGAAATCATCCCAACCACCGATCTGGTTTCCTTTCTCTATCCTTCTCCTCTTGGTGGTTCATCATTTTTTAATTGGATTCAATTTCACCCTTGTGGTGTGTGATAAGTGTGCATCGCACCACGCAATCCACCAGGCTCACGTAGCGATTCAACAGACGTGCTGATGACACTTGGTGCCACTCGGTGTGTTGCGTTGTATGTTGCGATTGATTGATACGGATCAAACTTGTTTCACTGTTTGATCTCTGTTTACCTCGTCATCATTCTCTCATCTTGCTACATTTTTATATCGATCTTTGCTTCAACTTGGTAAGTTTATGTTGAATAAACAAATGCTTTTAAAATAACTTATTATTATTAATAAAAATAAAATAAATATATACTTATTTGTCTCTCACACACACAGTGACACTTTTCGTTTATTCGAATCACATTTGGATTATGGTATTTTCCAAACTTACCAATTAGTGATTCAAGTTATTTTCATTATTTAAATTTTTGTTATATATAAAAAGTTCCACTAAGCAATGCGGAGTTTTACATTTGTACAAAAAACAACATGTAGAAAAGCGAGCATGTCCAGTGGCCGAGATGAATGATGACAGTGATGTCACCTACCCCAGATGGGTAGATGTAGCTTTGCTATTCACTGTCATTTTTATGCCGATTTATTTCCGCCATAAAGGCTGGTGGATTATGGTGGTTGGTTATTACGATTGGTACAATACTTTACTACCTCTATTTACCGCCTGGCATGTGTTATTTAGTTTTTTAATCGCAGATGGCGATGAGAGAATTAGTACTTCTACAGGGTTGTTTATCTTTATCTTTCCGAATATAATAAAGAATTGAATGAATTGTGTGAGAAATCCGATACAGAGGTAATCGCAATAGTGTCAGTGTTTGAGCTCAAGTGTACCACTAACCTGACCTAATATTGGGTGAGCCTTAACTGGTGTGAATTCATCCTTAGAATTTGAATCTTTCACTAGGAATCTGTAGCTTTTATACAAGTACGGTGGTGGAAGTGAATTAATTTTACATTGCAATTATTCCATCATACACTCCTTAAATGCTTTTCTCTAAGAGGTTTATTGAGACAGGAAGAGATTGAAGTGGTGCAGTCAATTCGGTGCCACCTTCCATCTTTTCCATTCAATCTGTTAGGCTTTAAGCTTCATTCAGTGTCCTCTCCGTCTAATTTGCTATCTCAATGCTTCACTCCTTGATGGATATAATCTTTTTGAACTTTTGATTTTTATTTAACATTAGAAAGTTATGATCACATAGAACATGAATCACCCTGGATTGTTGGTGAAAGATGATGGTCAAGATCACGCGCTCGTCACGGGATCCTAAAAAAGTAAAATTGTTGATAGGTGCAATTAATCAAGGTAATTGTAACAGTAGGGTAATTCTGCGCCGTGTATCAACAGTTCAAGGCAGTTCAATCTGGTTTGGTTACTAAAAACGTATAGTACCCAATAGGTGTGACAGAACAACAGTTGTGATAGGTGTGAGAACAAGCTCAACACTTGCACTGGCAGTGGTATCTCTCGCGTGGCTTGCACACGATGCGGCCACCGGATGCATCGGTGCCGAGTGGCACTGCGCGGTGATGTGGGCCTAGTGAAGGGCGCTGGCGCAATGGTGAGCATCTGTAGACCACTACGCCACCAAGAATTGTCTTGGTAGTGGCTGGCGAACTCCTGCCCACCGACGGCACCAGCCAATCTGGCAGAGAAACGTGCCCCCCGCACCCGTCACCAACTCACCATCACCGCCGCGCGCCACTGGCAGCCACCGATTGTAGCCGCGAGACGGTCGCGCCCGGACACTACCGATTGGGGGGTCTCCTATTTAAGCCGATCACATCTGATTGTGAATCTCTCAGATGCCGTGTGGCAGTTGGTTGCAGCAGCGTGTGCCACCATCGGTCCCATTCCACACACCATGTCCATAATCCACTGATCGAAGCCACCTCTCGCAGTGATTTAATCCTTTACGATTTGCCACATCTCTCGATGGATCTCCCGGCTCTTCCGAGTGTGATGCGACTTCGCCTGAAGCGCGGCGAGGACAGCACTCAAGGATTTGGCTTCGGGTTGAATCTTGTCGACCGTGGTTCACCACCTGTGCTCCAGATCTCCTCACTGGTACAAGAGTGTGAAGCGGAGAAAAGTGGTCTGGTACGACCTGGTGACATCATTCTTCGCATCAACAATGTAGACGTCTCTCGATGCACTTACGATGAAGCACTGCAAACACTGGCCTCTACCCCAGTAGGAGCATACGCTTCGTTTATCGTTCGTGCACCCTTTGGCTACCACACCCGATTGGTAACTACCTTCAATGAGGAAGGAGTGCCACGTACCGTTCGAATTACCGAAATGTCCCCCAATTCCAACTCAAGCAGCACCAATCAATGCACTGTGAATGCACCGTCAAGCAGTCAAGTGCACCCGAGTGGCCCTAGCATGCGTCATTCACTGCAAAACGGTGGCATTCCACAGCCCAGTTGCACCGGACACCGAGCTAGTCTTGCCCCAGAGCCCGATCCACCTCAAATTGAATCACCAAAGTCTGTACCAAGTCATCATCTCCGCAAAAAGTAAGTCACATTGTTACTTAAAATTTATGATAATCATGTTCGAGATCATACTATGAGACGTATCACAAGAAGACGTCCCCTCGAGACTACTCCTTCACGTTAGTTGAAAAAGAAAATTAATAAATTAATAAGATAGTGTTGTGTGTAATAATGGTTGGGCATAAAACAGAAAACAAAATAAACACCGAATGGCAAAAGCAATAAGTGATAGCTGGTACAGGAGAAAATAGTGAGAAAATGAGCGTCGTGTGCCAAACGGTAGCGCCAAAGGTACCGCTGAGACTTAATCATAATGGATTGTGAAGCAAAACAAAAAGTTAAACTATGAGCCAGAGTGGTAGACGAGTTTGAAATGAAGATTTATGTGAGCCCGATGAGAGTGACATGGAGAAAGTCACATAGAGACACTGGGGAGAAAATGAGTACCGAGATGAGATCAACAACAAACGGAAACAGTCCATCGGTGTCGAGTCCGAGGGTAACAGATAGAGTCGGCGACATGTAGACAAGGCAGAGGGAACACAAATTGAAAATGGTTCAGGTTGCGCGCACAAAAGGTGCCAGAGTGAAAAATCGAAACTACACCAGTCAGTTAGGGAATGTGAATGTGTCGCATGAGATAGTCCGGCTGGTTGGAGAGATAGTCTAGAAGCAATGTAGCTCTAGAACTGTCGCTCGTTCTAATGAGCCGATAATAAATGAGATGTTTTCTCACTCACTCACTCTAGGCACACATACATACACACACATGGAGCTACTCAGTACGACAGGCTTGCAAGCTGGCTGTGCTGAAGCCATGCAAACAAGACTCATAGTCAAATTGATTTTCTCCTTTCTGTTCACTCACTACAACCAGACGTGTGCAGATGAGTTAGAGAGGGACTGTAAAAAAGAGACCAAGATAAAGAGATTAATAATGTGCCAGTGTGAAAGTGACATCGATAACACGAGGCCAGCTTGCTTTTTAGGATATCACTCCAAAGTGCGATCGATGATGGCCCAATAAAATGCGATGAGGTGACTCTCACCTGCCACATTATGCCGCTTCTATGGCTAGTTTTTTCTACAAGAATCGATGCGTCATCCATCATGAACAAGCATATTGATTGCCAACAGCAAAGTCAATTACAGTCCCTTACCCTCGCCCTCGGTCTTTTCTCTTTGCCAAGTTTAAGCTAAAAATCAAACTCAAAAACAACACAAAATATGACTAATTTGATTGCCTAGCTGACAAATTGAGTGGTGGGTTTGAAGAATTATTTCCCCGGTCACGGTGTCAAGTGATCTATTTTGTAGTTTAGTCACTTTGGGTCTGAAAATTTAATTTCAGCAAGTTTCAGTAGTTGATTTTTGAAAAATTGAGATAAAATGTATAGTGTGAATGTATATATGTGTGTGTGATAGGGGCATGAGAAAGCAATTTGTCATTGCGGTACTCTTATTGATACTTGACAAGCAAGAAGCAGTCTAGACGCGAACCACCAATCTCATTTCTCTTCTCTTTACACTTTGGTTATGATCAATATCAAGAAATTGATTCTAGAATCTCAAAAGGGGAAAACTTTTAAAGATGCATGCTTTTGTACTTTATTGCATACTACTGATAACTCGGCTGATTAACTCGACCACACTGCCTCTGTGTAGTTAATCATTTTCTCACTTGGTGCTGAGAGAGAGAGAGAGAGAGAGAGAGAGAGAGACAATCCAACTGAGTGGTTAAGCTTGATACTCGCAAACTGTGTGTGACAATCACCGTACTAGATCCACCGCCACAACTTCCGGTGGACTGTAGTCGATTGGATTAGAACACTCAATCGATTGCAATCTTGCTGTCGACTCGTTCAATTGTCTTTCATTTTGTCTCGAGAGAGAGAGAGAGAATATAATTGGAAACAATTCGTGTACAACTAGATTAAAAGAAGACAATTGATAAGTTGGAAAATAGTTCAATTTTTCAAGTGTGTGTGTGCGTAGTGAGAAGAAAAAATAATAAATCTATTTAAAGGGAGAGTTTAAAGAGAAGCCATGAGAGTGCATGGTAACTTGCCCTAAACTATTCTTACTTCACCCTCCCTCTAGCACTCTTTCCCAAAATTAATAATCTTAACGATTTAATAAGCTATTTGTTTCTTCTATTTGTTAGAACTCAGTGGATCCGAGAGGGAAAACTGATAGAATGAGAATGAGGGGAGTGAGAGAAAGTCGGTGGATGGCAGCACTGACAGTGAGCAATTGCGCGGCACGATGAACCAGCATCGGCAAATCGCTGTCATGATTATGTGCCCAAATCTACTGCTACAGAGTGTGATGGGCAAATCACCTCGCAAATAATCTGGTCCAGTGAAAATTGGCTGCACACTAACATCAACTGGACTTGATCGCTCGCTACTCCATGCGTCGAGTCAAGCCTCTAGTCTAGTGTTGCAATGTCCCCAACTTCCGACCCATTCAGAGGTGAATTCTATGCACGCGCTTATCCACTCTTCCGCACCGTGTGTGTGTGTGTGTGTGTTTGTGCAAAAATTTTTAGCTTCCGGGAATCGGATGATAAATTGGCTCTATCGTAAATCACAGTGAAATCCCTAATCTGGACCTGACTTTTTATAACTAAATGTAGAGAAATGTCACTTTTAAACATTATTACATTTTTCACAACTTTTGTTAACTAACTGGATGCAAAACAACAACATTTGCAAATTTAAAAATTCATCGGGCAAAGTTGAGAGATAGGAGGGAGGAAACTGCTCATCATCAATTTTAAAAAGCACAAATTTGAAAGGCGCTAACAGGTAATGATAGGTATTTGATGGACATTTGTAGTGGATAGATTGGAAATATTCGAATTGTGATGATCGAATGACGAAAAGTGGGTCACACATGTCAAAAAAGTTGTTTGATGCTTGCGTGCCTGTGTTTAGAAGCTCAAATCCATCCCGAGAGACGCACCCTGTAGTGGTAGAAAACCTCGAGCTATCAACAAAACAAAACGATGCGATAGGGAAGAATGAGAGGGATGGAGAGAATCCATAATTTAAATGTAGAAGAAAAGTGCCCATTGAAAAATAAAGTGAGAGTGAGAGAGTGATATGGATTGGGACTCGAATGCTATAGTCTAGGTCGACATGACGATTCCCGGTCGACTTGCTTGGTAGCAGTGGCATACATGGGGGATAACAACAATTCTAATTACGGAAGGATTACCCGCCACCACTGACTTGGTGCCATTTTGTCCTTGCTCACTTCAAACCTGCATGTGTAAAAGTGCATTTGAATAGTTACTCGGGTCCGCATGACATCCTTGTGGCGTGCCTCATTGTTTTTGTCGTCAACGTCGGTTATCAGTACGCTCAGCCCAGAAGCACTTAAGACTGTGCTAAGAGAGAGAGAGAGAGAGAGAGAGAGAGAGAGAAGCATTAGAGCAAGCCAATGTTGGTGCCCTATTCCATCACGTTCGAGTCGTCACTCCAACCAAGGCTACTGAGAGCGAGGCGCAAGAAACAAAACAATTTCATTCTCAATGATTCGGAATAATTTGAGTCATATCTCCCTCTATTTCTCTCTTGTCAGTTTTTGTGTATTTCTTCAGATTATAACTGGGTTCAATTCAAAATTTTGTATCTTTACTCAACTGCTCATCGGGATAGACGAGAAAGTCAGATTTGGAAATCTGTTGTGAGATAAAGAAGCAGTTTGAGAGAAATCGATGTGAGCCACCAAAATATCGGAATAACTTAACTATGCATTCGATTGTATAAATGTATGAATCCAATTGAGTTATGGAATGATTTAACTAATGCGATGCAATTGCCCAGGACAACTTAATATCAAACACCTGTCTAGTTAGGTTTAGGTATAGTGTGTCGAAATGCAGTGCTTGTTGAGAAACAATCCGTGAACGTCAACTTCCACCATTCTCGGCGCGGTGTTGTCCTCCACGGTCCTAGTCAATCACCGGTGGTGGTGAGTTAGAGTTGATCGAGTTCTGCCAGGCGACAATCTCGATTGCGATCAATCAATCTCCTTGCCAGTTGTCGGTGTCTCGGTTGTGGTGGTCGTGGTGGCGACAAATGGAGCTAGTGAAAGCCATGGCCGAGCACGCGGCCACCAAAACAAACACAACACGCTCGTAAGAGCTCGAGTGGTGACACCGATGACTCGAGTGCCTCACCAATGCGATCGACCACTGCAGTCGATCATAGCGATTCCCTCACACAGCCAGCGCTTGTCTGGAGACCCAACTGGCAGCCAAACGACTCAATTAGCACCCCAACGCGGTCCAACCACCACACTAGGGCGTGCAAGAGTAAAGAAAGAGATTCTACACGGTAGATAAGCCCAACAGGCAACTTCACCAACTCGAAGGCAAGGCCCGGCGAGCAAGCTAATTGGGTCCCATTTGGCACGCTGCGCGCCGTTGCTTGCCATCACCAAGTTTCCTGTCAGATGATTGATGTGACACACACTCCAACCTCAGACCATCTCTCTTATTGTACTTGTCAGTTTAGGTGCACTCAAGGCTGTATAGAATATGCAATTCGAAGGTGTCTCTTTTTCTTTCTTTTAGGTGTTTGTGTTTGAAGAGTCTAGTACAATGTTTGCCAAATGCGAGCCTTTCGCCATGCAAGTCTGTGGACTTAGATAAACAGATTCAAAAGTACAAAAGCACAAGGTTGACTACTTTAAAGTTAGAAGTTCACAAAATGGCATGTGGAAACACGCACATCAGGAAACGGAAGTCGATGACTCCTTAGAGGAATTGTGTAGCCACTAGAGAGAACATTCAGGAAAGTTCCACCAAGTAATGCATTGAGGAAACAATGTAATTTGCATAATTATAAATGTGACTAGATTGAACAACAATCGCACTTTGCTATTATTGCACAACCAATGAGTTCCGCGGTTCCTTGACTTGCATTTGCACACACATTTAGAAATGTCTTCCACAATATAGTTTGGGTTGTTCCAACAACAGATGTTATAGTTAGGCCACATCACAATTGTCGGTGATGTCACGCGGTCTTGTGTGGCTATTAATAACGCACGCCTAAGTTAGAATTACTATTCCCACCTAGCCACCACACAGGTACAATCGTGCACTTTGCTTAATCTACGTGTGTGTGTGTGTGTGTGTTTGTTGCAACAATCGGACAAGTGGTTTACAAATGCGCATTTCATAACGTACAAGTTGACCTACGTATCCAACTGATATTACTCTGTTGATCTAAGTTAATATACATTGGTTACTAGGACTCAATAGTCCCAAAAGATAGTGAAAGAAAGCGATGAGTCAGGTTGGTTGTTATCTGTTTTACGTGCACATAACTTCGTCATTAGAGTGACGTCAATAAACTACTCAAAAGAACAGAATCGTTTTCTTGTAAGGTCGAGAAAATCAAAACAAACAAAAAACGATAGTCCAACATGTGTAACTTGTAGATCAAGCGCAATTCTCTCTCTCTCCTTCTCTCTCTCGAGTGTCATCGTGGCGGGTTGGAGTCGGCACTGTCAGACAGGTTGGAGACAACCGGTAGAGTCAACACTGAAGCTCGCGCAACGTTTCTTTCTTTGTCTCTCACACTATACCTGGATGTTTGTGTGAACTTGAACAGTGATTGGTTCGCTTTGTTTGATTGTTTCACACATGACCGATAATTTATGGCTCGATGAACGGTGTGACAGACCACTGGTGCTTTGTCTGCCAACTCCATCGGGGTGCCGAGCGTTCTTGTGACTTGCTAATGATGACACATCGAGTGGTAATACAGAAGCAAAAAAACTTTCGAGCGTCCGCGCGAGAGAATGTCGACGCGCGAGTGACAATGGCGAAACACGAGATGAATATTAATGCCGGGACTTGCCCGTTGGAGTTGCCGTGTGGTGGTAATTGGGCGAAACGATCGCGAGTCGAATCGCGTGCCTTTGCCACTCACACACGATGCTGCCAAAACGGCTTGGCGGGGAGTGCTTGCGAAATCAATCAGTCCATCGATCGATGACAATCCACTCTTTCCCATCTTGTATGTATATGGACTTGAGAAACAATAAGTCGGCCTCACTCGGCACAGATTAAATGGCTCGCTATAAATCATACACCGAGAGTCATGACTCATGACATTACTCGGCTCCTTGTGATTATCAACTTAATCATAAAGCGTGTGAGACAACGCCGATGACAATCTTAAAATAGAGACAAAGAGAAGGAGGGAAATTGAGTAACTGATTATCTAACAGAAAATTGTCAAACAAGTAATGAATCAAACGTAAGCTGTACCTTTTGAAACTTTATATTATTTTTAAATGTTTCTACTAAATAAAAAATCAAATTCCTCTACTCATAGTCCAATGTTCAAATTTATTTTAAAAATAATGTTACTTTTAAAGTATCAGATATTCTGAATATACATGTTCAGAAATGTTCAATAATGATCCTTCTAATGAAATACATCTGGCAATTTCAAAGTGTTTGGTTAAGTTAATTTGCACAATTTTCACATTTCTGATTGATTACATTGCCACTTCGATCCAAGACTACGCGCAAAAACGTTGTGCCAAGTGCAAGCATTCCCATTTGAGCTAGTTTGTTTCCTTTTTCTTGCTTTTAGCATCTAATCGGCATTCATGCTCGATCCACCAAAGCAATCCATTAACGCGGTCAACGTAGAACGCCAATATACTGAACCACTCTCCTCGCGTGTAGACTAAACAGACGGGCAATTATATTCTAACTTGGTACAAAATACAGTTTTCCCATTTAAAAGTACAATTAATCCAAAGGCATTATGTAGTTGTGTGCGGACTTAGTGTTTGCGCCAAGAGAAGAGATGGAAAAGAATTGCGATGTAAATGTGCAAGCGGTAGTGCACTTGATGCGTAGATGCGCGTGTGTGATGCATTGTTAATTCAAATTGTGATTGTGACGCGCACGAGCCAATTCGCTCCAAGTTGGATTGAATTTGCTTAATAGCTCTCGCGATACAAGCACCGAGGAGCGACATCGAAGTCGGCCATAGTGAAAGAAGATTCCGCGCCAGTGGAGAGTGAGAGGACAAGTGCCGCCGCGCCGACACACTCAACCATTCGGGTGGTTGTCGGCGCGAGAATTCAATTTAACACACACTCGGTCCATGATAATTTTAAATTTTCTCTCTTATCCCTTCAAGTTAGCTTGTCTGCCCAGCTTCTCACTGTTGTGCGTGAGAGAGTGATCTTTGTCTTGGGGTCTCATTGTGCGTTTGACATTTTACTCACGGTCGGGGTCGTCGAGACTAGTAGGAGCGAGTGGGGGGAGGAAATCGATCGGGCAGTGATCGTCATCGTCATCGGCATGCTACCCGTGCTCAATTTTGATTTGTACCCGACAGCTCGGCGTCTAATCTGAAGCCAATCAAGATACGCAACGTGGCCACCTCGCAAGTCAACGTGGACGTGCTGCATCACTCGGCGAGACAGGTCGGTCGGTCGGTCAAGAAGATTGACTCCCGCCTGAGCTTGATTGTCCCATCTTGTCTCACTTGCAGCCTCTGTCGTGCAACGAGGCGGTTTGTGCTGGATCGTTGATGAAGCAGACCAAAGAGCAGATCAGCAGCAGTTTCCAGGCGAGCACACCCAACCCGGAAGGTGGCCCAGTCAGCCAGAACTATGGTCGAAGTCGAGAGCAGGTTCTCACCGAGGCCTACCAGTTCATGGAGCAGTACTACGCCTCGGTCAAGCGACTCCACACTCCAGCCCATCGAGATCGACTTCGCGAGGTCGAGGCCGAGGTGCGCTCTACCGGTACTTATCAATTAAAGCACACTGAGCTCATCTTTGGCGCCAAGCTCGGCTGGCGCAACGCACCTAGATGCATTGGACGTATTCAGTGGAGCAAACTTCAGGTAAGTGTACAATTAGATCTATCCAGACTTTACCAATAATTAAAAAATGCTCAGGTAGTGTTTACACATATTTTTTTATTGAATTAACAACTTGTCGAATCACCACTTTATAAGAGGTTTATTTGTCAGAAACTGTCAACAATAATAAACCGTGACTAAACTATTTTTAGTTAATGACAAGAATCGATACAACAATCTGAAGTGGAATCGAGCAGCAAGCTTTAGTGAAAGTAGTAGCAACAACAACAAAACGTTGTCATATTAGGTTACATTGACAGTGGCACTTGGTGGCAAATCGTGGTCAAGTTCGGTTGGTGGGTGTCCGCCACAGACGTCTCCCTCGAGACCGTTGAATAAGAGTAAATATGGCGGTAGTTAGTGTGTTTGAAAAATGGCCCCACATAAATTTGCGCCCACGATTTCATCGAGCGATCGACAAGCAGACTAACCATAACAATCACTTAAATGTACGCTCAGGCCAGACTTGGGGACAACCTGATCCCAAAGTGCGGACTCAAATACGCTAATTGGGAAGCTTTATTAATTAGACTTTCTCTCTCTCTCTCTCTCTTTGAGGATCTTAATAACAATTACGATTAATTTATCACAGTACTTTAAGAGGAATACATTTATACACAAACCAAAAACCCGAATTGCACAAAAATGACCAACATTGTATCACGAGTTGTCACCATGGAGCTTCTATTTAAGAACTACAGTCGTCTCCCCTTATCCGAACCAATGATTGTTGAGGGTAGTTCGGATAACGCAAAAGTTCGGATAAGGGGGGGGAAAGGTAAAAAATAAAAAATAACTAATATTTTTAAAATAACTTTTATTTAACTAATTATTTATAATGAACTAATTTAAAATGAATTAATT
>WURS02285899.1:0-18765 GCA_011762765.2 Rhinocypha anisoptera
CTCTCTCTCTCTCTCTCTCTCTCTCTCTCTCTCTCTCTCTCTCTCTCTCTCTCTCTCTCTCTCTCTCTCTCAGCCCCTCTCTTTTATTCCACAACTGCAATTCCTAATCGGTTCCGCAGAGTTGTTTTTTCGCCATCCCCACGAAACGCACGCCGCAGCCTTGCAAGCTTGTTGTCTGTTTTCGTTTTCATTTCCCACTTGAATAGACCAGAAGAATTGACAGTACAGAACCCAAATTCAATTCAGATATAGTGAGGGGGAGAAAGAATGAGAGGTTGTAAAAGACAAAAGAGAAACCAAACGAACAAAAAGTTGGTTCAGTTGGTCATATTCACAGCACCGGCAAGGGAGAGAGAGGGAAAGAAAGAGAGAGAGAGAGAATTGACCATTCTGTTGGGAGCCAACACTCAAAGAGAGATGTAGAGATGCAATAAATAAATAATAAATCCACGTTTTATATATATTATATATAGTTAATCTTAATTGCAATTTTTATTTTTAAATAACAGGAACAAACGCTAAAACAGATGCAAAAAATAGATTTGAATTGGTTAAGAATTTGAGTGAAATTGAGCATGGACAAAAAGTGATGCAGAAAATTTAAAATTGTCAACAACTAAAAAATTGACCATAAAAAATTATATTACTATAAATGTCATTATTATCAGATGAAATAATGAAAATTTGTATAATTATTAAAGTTAAAAATTATTTGTGTAACAATAAATAAAATTGAAAACAAGATATTAATTGCATTATATTTTAGAATAATTAACATATACACTCTTGCGTCATCTGATAGAGTCGGATAGCAATGGTTAAGGTGGGTTTATCCTATTCCTCTAAATCCCTAAGGGTGAGTGAATGGGTGAGTTTTGAGTATATCAACTACTATAATATGCACACAGTATATGGACATTGTGCACACTCGACTTTGCATCTTTAATGCGACTTCTTGGAACGCATCGTTTTTTATAAAAAAAACTACTCTCTCTCTCTCTCTCTCTTTCTCCCTGTGCGTGTGTGTGTGTTTCTCTCTATCTTTCGTTCGGTGTGTACAATTCTTTGAAAAATTTACCGAAGCCAACTTTGCATATCAACATCTACTTTCACTTGGGGACATTGTGAATGCATTTTAAAACTAGCCAGAAGTAAAGAGAATAGGAAAAAAGAGAGTAAAATAAAAAGAAAAAATACTTTGAATGAGAACGAGTAGCCATTAGCTTGAGTCTTCGGTTTGCCTCGTTGGTTGACCACATTTGCATATTTCACAATAGCTCTAGTCTCTCTCTCTCTCTCTCTCTCTTGGGTTCTTTCTCTAGTTTTATTCCCTAGACATCTCTACACTCAAAGCCCTATGGCAACTGATGACCATTGCAAATTCTCATATCGCTCTTATACAATGTATTTCTCTTTCCTTTCTCTTTCATTTCATTTCTATCTAGCTTCCATTCTCCTTTTCTATTTTATTCTATTGTTCTAAAAATATTTATGTTTTACGTGCTATGAAAACAATTTAAACACTTTAATGAGAATATATATATATTATATTATATATATTGTATAAATAAATTGAAATTTTAATATATAATAAAAATACACAAGTTTGTTTGTTAAGTTCCAAATTATTTTACCTAGTTCAATAATTTAATTTAAACTTAAAATTAAATTCAACTTTGTTTTAGTTTCTGTATAAAATATAAACTTTCTTTTGAGAATTGTTTTTTGTTTGTTTTTGTTTTTTATTTTATTTCTCAATCCCTTTTGCTTTTACTCATTCATATTAATGAATTTGAAATTGGCTATTTGGTTTGATTTTCTCCTGGGCATGGATTCGGTCAAGAAAAGAACTTGAGAAATTAAGGACTAAAGAGAGAAGGCATCTAAAAAACACCCAAAAACACAAATACAATAATTTATGTTTATTACTCGCGTCACTGAGTGGCTATTGGAGAGAAAAAGAGAGAAAACAAGAAATTGAAACAAAAATTGAGCAATCACAAGAAAATCTAGAGAACCAAAAAACCCCGAAAACTTAATCACAAGTCAAAGAAGCGGAAAACAAAACAGAGACTAATTTAGGGAAGGGTGGAAATAGAGGTCAAGTGAAGGGAGGAAATGAGTGTTAACGAGTGTGATAGTAAGTCAAATAAAGAGAGAGAGAGAGAGAAAGAGAGTGAGAGAGTGAGAGAGAGAGAGTAAAAGAGAGAGAGTGAGAGAGAGAGTGAGAGAGAGAGAGCGAGTAGTGATAGTAAGTCAAATAGAGAGAGAGAGTGAGAGAGAGAGCGAGTAGTGATAGTAAGTCAAATAGAGAGAGAGAGTGAGAGAGAGAGTGAGAGAGAGTGAGAAAGAGTGAGAAAGAGTGAGAAAGAGTGAGAAAGAGTGAGAAAGAGTGAGAGTGAGAGAGTGAGAGAAAGTAAGAGAGAGAGAGTAGGTTAAGTGTGTGAAATAGTAACTAAACTTGTGTTTCCAGTGTTTCGCAAATCAACTTACCCAAAAAAAGATTCAAAGTGGTGGAACAAGTGGCCCGAGCAACTTTGCGCTTCACTGACCACAAGTCGCAATTCCGACAAGCCGCAGGTCAGGTCTAAGAGAGGGAGAGAAAGAGAAAGCAAAAGTTAATAAGGAATAGAGAGGAAGAAAGAAAGAGAAAGTGAAAGAGACCAGAATAATTTAACATCTTATTTCAAAAACATTCTACTCACCACAGGGAAAAAATGTCAATGTTTTACTTGTACATTCATGCACAAAATATACGTCATATACATACTTATTTCTAGGGATTTCTTTCACTTTTCTATAATAACTTTTTTTCTAAATATATTATTTAATAACATTTTTTTCTCGAATAAAGAAACTCAAATATAACCCAACAAAAACTTGTGCCTAAAATTGTAATTATGTTTTTATTTTTATTAGCATATATTTATATTATTATTGTAAATATAAATATATTAATAAAACATATAATAATTTTTAAAAATTTGGTAAAAAATTAAGGTATAATACAGAAAGTTTGATTCAAATTTGGTAAAAATTCAAAGTGTAATACAGATAATTTGTTTCGAATCGAGTTAGAGTTCGAATCTAAGTGCGCATGTGCAAAAAGTGATGCACTCAATCAATTAGTCTAGTTTCGGCAATTTACACTCAATCAAGTGTGTTTTTGCACTGTTAATTAGTTTTATATGCTTAAACAACTTGACAATTTAATATATATAAAACTAATGTTTGTACAAAATGCTTATAACAAGGTAAAACCCGACACAATAAAAAACGGCACAAAACAAAAGTGAACAAATGTGACAAGTGCATTAACACAATAATAAAATTGTTTTGATTATTAAGTTATAAGAGGAAAAATTTGCTTCACAAACAGAGCCACTAAAACTTGTGTTTTAGACACTTTCATAGACACTTTATACTTTACTCATTAGTGTAAAACTAGATAAGATTAAGCACATTTTTCTCTTGTTTTTTGTCGTATTTTTTCTTCTTTATATATATTTAAGCATTTTATTATTATCATTATTATTCACTACTATTTTTAACAATTTTGCTTTGGCGTTTTGTTCTTTCTCTCTCTCTCTCTCTTGCTTCTTTCTTCCTTATTCTTTATAAATTAATTGATTTCACTTGTTTGTTTCTGCTTGGATGCTTGTTCTAATGATATTGCGTTTCGGGAACTGCTTTGGGTGTTTGTCTCGTGCACTTTTATTCTTTCTCTCACTCCCACTCTCACTCTCACTCTCACTCTCACTCTCACTCTCACTCTCACTCTCATTCTCACTCTCACTCTCACTCTCTTTAACTCTCATTTTCTCTTTTTTAAATGTACATTTTGGGTTTGTTTTGTTTAGCACGACAGACCTCTTATAATTTTCGTTTTTCTCTCTTGTTTCTCTACCCAACGGAATGTGTAGTATGTACCCCAAAAAAGACGCCTCAGGGTTTCAACAAACTAATCTAAAAAACTATTATCTAGCCAAACGAAGTGGAGGAAAGATGGATTTAGCTAGATTGGGCTTTCTCTTTCTCTCTCCCTCTCTCAAGGCTTTACTAATGACCAGTGTCAATGAACGATGTAAAAAAGATCCAATTACCAGTCCAGATTCAGAACATATGTTTATCGATTTTGCATTAAATCGAATTCAGAATCCAAAAAAATCCCTTTGGCTATATCATTAAATTATTATTTATTATCAAACAATGCCATTGAGTTATCTTTTTACTATCATTAATACTAATAAGTAATCCTTCATTATTATCGATACCATTGTGTTGTCTCTCACAAGCATTGATACTGTTAAGTTGTTCTTTACTATTATCAATACTATTAATTTGTCTCTTACTATCATTGATACTAATGAGTTGTTTTTTACTATCATCGATACCAGTAAGTTGTCCCTTACTAGCATTGATACCATTGAGTTGTCCCTTAAGATAATCAATACAATTGAGTCGTCCTTACTATCATTGATACTATTGATATATCACCTTTCTTAGATCTTTTAAAATGCAAACAAATTTATTTTAAAATTGTCTATGCCGGTTAAAATAAGATAGATGAAAGATGGAGAAATAGTGAAAGAAAAAATAAGTGAGATTCGGAAATTGACTTTCAGATTTTTCTCTTTTTCCAAAAGATGATGATGATGATGATTGCGATGGACGATGGGGAGACTCTTCGGAGTTTCTCTCTCTCTCTCTCTCTCTCTCTATTTCCTTCTCTCCTACTTTTTTGCCACGCTCACTTGAGAAATGTCTCTTTCACTCTCACTCATTTACTATCATTCTAACTAGCGTTTCAGATTAAGAAAACTCTAAAGAGAAAGAGAGAGAGAAACAAGATGAGAAAAAATCCAAAATGAGAAACACACACACACCAAAAACAAGCAAACAGATGTGGACAGTGTCCTTACGCTATAAAGGAAACACTTTGACGATTGATTTTATGAGCTAAACTTAAAACACACACAAAAAGCAAAAAAGATAGAGATAGAGAAACGGCAGAATCAAGAATAAGAGAGAACTAATAGCCAATGTCAAAACTAATCAACCCAAGCAAATCAAGAGAGAGAAAGAGAGAGAGAGAGAGACAAAGCCATTTATATTGAATGTCCAAAATCAAAATCTCTCTTGCATTGATGATAATGATAATGATGCGCATGTTGATATTAATAATAATAATACCAATGAATCTTATTGTATATTGTATATGTATTAATTTGCAAGTATATATATTATTATTGTATCGATTGATTGATTTTGTCTCATTCACATTTTGATTGTAGTGATTGATTCATATTTCCCCTTTTTGTATGTTTTCCCTTTGCTATTCACTTCCCTGCAACCCATTGACATGTCATGCGATATTAACTAATTTCTCCCATAGAAATATGTAGTAAAATAAAAATCAATGATATTGATAATAGTGAGGGACAACTCAATGGTATCGATAATAGAAAATCACAACTTAATTTTATTGATAATAGTGAAGGACTAATCAATGGTATCGATGATAGTAAAAACAATTTAATGAATAATAGTAAAATGGAACACAATGATATCGATAATGAGAGACAATTCAATAGTATTGATGTTGTAATAAAGCAAAAGAATGTTTGTAAGTTTAATAAAAAATATTATAAAATTCTTTTCAAATTTTATTCAAATTTTAATTTAAGATTAACAAATAACTGAATCGTAATAAATCTATTCATTAATGAACGGGCTATATTTTCTTTATTTTTCATTATTTTATATTCCCTTGTGAGTTAACTGGGGAGGAACTGAAGAAAATAAAGACAGAAAGTGAGTTAGATGACACGAACCAGGCGGGAAATTAGAGTGAGAGAGAGAGAGAGTGAAAGTAAGAGAGTGAGAAAGAGATGTAAGCAAGAGATTTAAGTCTCATTGTATCTTGTACACACATTCGATGGGCGCCAATAGAGAGTGGACTGTGTCCAGTTGGTCTCATTTTTCTCTCTCTCTCTTTCTTTCACTCTCACTCTCCTTCTTCCTAGACACGAAAAACGCGCGTGAGTCCGAAAAAGCGCGTTTGGTTGTCCGGGTTGAGAGAGAGAGAGAGAGAGAGTAAGAGAGAGAAAGAAAGAGAGAGAGAGAGTGAAAGAGAGAGAGAGAGAGAGAGAGAGAGAGATTTAATTTATGGTCGCCATTAGAGAGTGGCACACGAGCTTGTGAGAATCCTCTCGTAATCGTCACCCCGCGAGCGCGCAAATTCCATCAATAACCCTCCCTCGCCCCCACTCTTTCTCTCTCTCTCTCTCTTTCATTTTATTTAGTTATCTATCTCTCCCTCTCTCATTGTCCCACTCAACACACCAAGGTTTTTTCGAGTTCCAGTAAGTATCCAACTGGGTACTTCTCTCACATACTCTCTCTCTCCATTTTGGCCACTTGAATCTAGAGTACTCTAACCCGCGGGATAGAGTGAGTGAGTGAGTGAGAAAAGGAGAAAAATATTCAAATAAAAATAGAAAGAAATAGAAAAAATGCGGGAAAGAAAGGGATATAAAGAGAGAATAAAATGCAGAAAACGGTACAGATAAAAAGAGAAAAAGAAAGAGAGAGAGAGAGAGAGACGTAACGTTAGCTCACAAACACGATCCGATTACCCGTGACTATCACTCGTTACATAACTCAAAGAGCTGAATGAGAGAGAAAGAGAGAGAGAGAATGTGACCCTTCTTGCATCCTTCTTATTCTCTCTCACTCTCTTTCTCTTTCTTTCTCTTTTTTTCTCTCTCTCCCTCTCATTCTCAATCCCAATCACCTCAACAATACACTCCACACACCCTCACATTCCACAAGCAGTTTCATTGGTGAGTATATACACTTCACTACACTACACTGAACTTCACTCTACACTCTGCATTACAAGCCAAATGCAGACTTATGGTTATTGAGTTTATACTAACAGGGGGTATGGTAAATCTTTCACTCTCATTCTCTCCCCCTTCTCTCTCCTTCCTCTCTCTCTCTCTCTCTTTCTATGTTTGTATAAAAAGTAGAGTCTGTTAACTCTATTCTGTTTTGATATCTAACTCTCTCTCTCTCGTTTTTACTCGCATTCTTCTCACTCACTCTCTCCTTTCTCTCACTTAACACACATTAGAATTGACACTAATAGTAAATCCTCTTTACATTTTGAGATGTTATGTTCCATTCTTTGGAGTTTCTGTGTTTCAGGGACAGACTGAGAAAGAGAGAAAGAAAGATGGGGAAATAAGAAAAAACTCGCATACTTTTAGTAGAAGCTAATCCGTGTGTCTGTAGAGTGTGTGCCAAACTAAATAATTGAATTGCAATCTTGAAATTTTTGCTTTCTTTCCCTCTCTCTCTTTCTCTCTCTCTCTTTTTCTTGCCATTACTGTCACTTTTCATTAAGTAAACCTGTGAGTTTGAATGTGTATCTGTGCCCCAAGATAAACTGTATATATATAATATAAGCAATGCTTATCACGGCTTTTCATTTGGGTAGCCCTCAAGCAAAATTGCCTTTGATTACATATATATCTGAGAGAGAGAGAGAGAGAGAGAAAGAGAGTTGACATATAAATTGAGAGTCATCTTTATTTTATTATTATATTATATATACATTTATACTTATATACAACTACAATTATACTAAAATGAATAAATGCATAAATAAATGAATGAATAAATCAGTGAACCAATTAAAACTTATTTAATAATTAAACTATAGGATGAGAAAAAGTCAAAGCTGATTAGCTTGAAAAATTAGAAATATATTGCAAATAAATTTTTACAATAGGGCTCTTAGCTTAATCCAACCCCCGAAAAAAACTGCACTTTTCTCCGAAAGTAACTTAATAATTGGCCCTAAAGTGTTGTTTTTCATCGAATTCGATTTTCGATTGGACTAAGCTGAGATCCCTATTTACAATGTTAAAAAGTTTAAAATTATCAAAAAATGTTGACCAAATAAATTCTAACATTAACATCAAATGCGTTTAAAAAAAGTTTAATTCCCTACTAATAATAACAGTTTGCCCCTGAAATTTTTCAAGGTTAATCTTGTTAGGTATTTTGATAAAAAAATATGATTAAATTCTATTATTAAAAAAATAAAAAATTCAACACATAGAGGTAAACTGAGACAAGTATCTCAAATTTCAAAATTAAACTTTATTTGACAAAAATATTCCGTACAGGAGGAAATAAGTGGCGATGTTGTGCAGGAAAGCTAATATTTTAATGTTAGGAAAAAGGTTAGATGGGAAGAGTATGAGAGAGAGAGAGAGAGGAATAGAGAAATAGAGAGAGAGAGAGAGAAGTAGATTGAGAGAGAAGGAGATTGAGAGTGAGGGAAATTGAGAGAGAGAGAGAGAGAGAGAGAGCGATTGAGACACTTGGGATTCACCACTTTACCAAATATCCTTCTCTTTTATTCTTTTGCCATTCTAAGTTTTTTCTCCTGGCAGCAGATTGTGTGTATCAAATGTCACTCTACCACCACAGATGCAAAGTCACTCACCTCACTTCCTTTCTTTCACTCTGAATCTCTTTCTCTCTCTCTCACTCTCTCTTTCTTTACTTTCATTTTCCATCAGTAGTCAATATACTCAACTCCATTTCAGGTTCCATCAACTTGTGTAAAAAACCAAATATGTATATATTTATATATATGCAAAACCACTCTCAATATGTGTGTGTGTATTTGGGTTGTAATATGGTTTGAGTTAGTTTATTGGCTTCTCGTGAGTCACACGTGGCCATATTTCAGCACTGAGAGAAAGTATGATAGAGAGAGAGAGAGAGAGAGAGAGAGAGACCGGACACTGCGTTAAAGCACTACATCAGTAGTAGTAGGCATAAATTACCGTACTCCCTAGCTGGACCCGGGTATAAGTTGCGAGCACTCTCTCTCTCTCTCTCTCTCTCTCTCTCTCTCTCTCTCATAGTACCAGAAAGCCAAAACTACTGTCATATTTTAACGCAAAGTGATTTGGTTCCGTTACTGCCACACACACACACACACAAACCAACCGACCAGTGGACATAAATTATTTACCAAAAAAGAACTGCAAAAAACGAGAACGGGCTAAAAAGTGCAAGTTTGACCGTATTTGAGAAAGAGAGAGAGAGAGAGAGAGAGAGAGAAGGGACATAGTTTAACTTGGTCACACGCGCGTGCTTTTTTACTTTCTCTCTCCATTATTCTTCTCTTTCTCCCCAACGAAAGGAGGAAAAACCCTCCGCCCAAGCACCCATGGACCATTGGGCATGAACTATGGCCTTGGTCATCTCTCTCTCCCTCTCTCTTTCTCTCTCTCTCTCTCTTTCTCTCTCTCTCTCTCTCTCTCTCTTCCTCTTTCTCCCTCTCTTTTTTCTCTTTCTCCCTCTCTCTTTCTCTCTCCCTCTCTTTTTTTTTCTCTCTCTCTCTCTCTCTTTCGGAAATGGAAAGGAAGGTGGGAGGGTAAATTGAGAGAAAGTAAAAATAAAAGTCAGTGAGAAAGATAGAACAGATAACTAGAGAATAAAAAAAGAGAAATGAGAAGGAGGAACCCGAATCTTGTGTCTCTAGCTATCTCTTTATTAGTGTAATTGATATGTGACTTTCACTTGTGAGAGTCACTGTGTGCAATCCTGGGTTTATGAAAAGGCACAAAATAAAGTAATATAGAGAAAGAGAGAAATATAGAATAAGATGAAAAATATACTACTATAAAAAGATAGCGATACGAGAATGAGATATGAGAAATCGAAAAGAGTAGCGTGTGATATAATAATTTTATCCGACAAATAGACTTAGATCAATTTATATATAGAAAGAGTAATCAAATGCCTATTTTTCAAATTCATTTTGACCTCTAGGTCAAAAATAATAAACCAAAAATATTTTGAGGCGAAAAAACAAATATAGATAATAATTCATTATTTTAAAAAAATAATTGCAGGAAAGCCAACTTTGTTGCTACCAAAACTACAAATTCATTTTTCCCACTTTCCTAATGTGCTTGTATTCTTAAAAATAGAAATATTTTTTCTAAAATTAGTTACATAAAAACATATATACAAAAATACTAATTTTATTGTTATTATATCGATATTAATGATTCTAGTAATAATATTTTTTTATTAATATTATTGCTGTTGTTGTTGTCAACTCAATTGTACAGTGACACATACAACAACAAAAATGCTATTGTCATATTGCACGTGTGTCTGTATGTCTAAGTTAAACTTTCCCCCTCTTATTCTTTTTCTATCTCTCTCTTTCTCTTTATCTCTCTCTTTCACTCAGAAACACACACACATACTCAGTCTTTTATTCTATCTTACAATGGATTCATGTTTAGCAATCCAACCTTCGTTCCTTTTGCTTTATCTCCTGACTCACTCCTCCCGCCCTTTTGTCATGCCAATAAATTCAATTTGTATATTCACCGTGAGAGAATGAAAGAGATCACTTTCTTTCTCTCTCTTTCTTTTTCACTCTCTCTCTCTCTCTCTATTACTCTCCAACTTCCAAAGCATTGATTTGTGTCCGTATGTGTATGTGTTTGTGACTGTCTGTTAGAGGCGGTTCTGGTGTGGAACATGAAAACAGTTTTGTTGAAGATTGCAATCAGTGTTGCTTGTCTGTGAGAGAGGGAGAGAGAGAAAGAGAAATAGAGATGAAGAGATTGAGAGGGTTTTCAAATAGTTTAGATAGATTCTCTCTCTCTCTCTTTTTCTCTCTCTCTCTCTCTCTCGGTCCATCCAATCCGTCGAGTGTCACTGTCAGTAACAGACACTCACATGTACAGTAACACACTCACGTGTTTTGTCAGAGATTCCCTCTCCTATCTCTCTCTCTCTCTCTCTCTCTCTCTCTCTCTCTATTCCTCTCTATCTTCTCTTTTCACTCACTTTTTTTGGATGAGTAAGTGAGTGAGTGAGTGAATGAATGAAAGCCGAGCCAGAGTGCAAGAGTGCGTTCAGGAGCTAATCCCCTGGTAGAAACCAATGAGTCCGGTGAGTGATTTTCTCCTTCTCTCTCCAATCTCTCTTTCTCTCTCTCTACCACTCAATCTCTCGTTTGTCGGCAAGCCGCATCACACACAGGAGCATCGTGCTTGGATGACGGTTAGGTGAGTCCACTTTAGGGGGCTTGATACTCCAACCGGTGTGACCGACAGACTTTAATGTAGGAGAGGGAGTGAGAGAGGGAAAGAGAGGGAGGGGGAGAGTAAGAGAGAGAGAGAGAGAGAGGGAGAGAGAGAAAGAAAGTGAGCTACTGGCTTTCGGCACCCTGTCTTGTTATTTCATTCTTTCCCCTCACATACACATACACTCCTAAAATACTCGGGATTTTGCCTGTACTGTCACTCACCTGCCCAATCACATCTTTTCTCTCTCTCTCTCTCTCTCTCTCTCTCTCTCTATTTCTCTCGGGTAACATCCCTGGGGACCAATCGAACCCACACTACCCGCTGGCACCACTCTTTGTAGCGAGCTTGATTGACTAGCTTACTCTCTCGTGTCTTCTAACTCACCGACTCTCTCTCTCTCTCTCTCTCACTCTTTCTCATTCTCTGCCAAGTGTCAGAAGATGAAAAGTCAATCTGGGGAGACCGGGGAGAATCAAAGCGAGTGGAAATAGGAATTAGAGAAAATGAAAGAAAAAACCTATCCACACACCGGGGAGTGATATCTGTCTAGATAAAGTATACACACACACATTCACAAATCTCTAAATAATGCATCTTATTTCTCTTTCTATCTCTATCTCTCTTATTTTAGCATCGAATTCTGTAGAGTATTAAGTTTTAATTTTTTAGTTTTAATAATATGTTTAAAAATATAAGAAATAATTAAATAGATATACCAGAATAAACTTATTACAAAAAGTAATATGTGTATAGATCAAGTCTAGTCCATTAGAAATGGCTTGAAATGATCTAAATAACACTAATGCGCATAAACCAAATAAAATTAAATATTCAAAAAATAATAAAATTAAAATTTAGTTTTCTTTATTTTAAGTTAATGGTTAAAAATGTCAAAATTATTTTTTTTGTAATACAATTTAAGAATTATATAAAAAATTTTCTAAGTTTTACAAAGTTACAAGGAGAGATGGGTAAATTAATTACACTTTTAACACCACTTGTTCTAAGATATTCTGTCTCTGTCTCCCTCTCTTTCTTTTTTATTTTTCTAAATTAACCAAACCCACCCAAGCCAATCTTGATAAAGTTACGCAATTAATCCACGTACGATTTTTTTAATTTGTTCAACTTGACTAACTCCTGTCAATTTTTCACTTGTATGTGTGTGTGTGTGTGTGCCAAGTTGCAAACACACCGAGTGTCACTTATTATTATTATTATTATTGAATGCCGTGCCCAAGGGTAGGAGTGGGTGATTTGAGAATGAGAGAGAGAGAGAGTAAAAGTTCGATGGCTTCTTTCAAATTTCATGCTTGGCCAACAGTCAATAACCGAACCATTCTTGCTAAAGCCGTTTCCTTCCTCAATCTTCCTCTCATCTGGTTCTTTGGTTCCCGAGAGAGAGAGAGAGAGAGAAAAAGTAGGAGAGAGAGAGAGAAAGAGAAAGAGAGTCCAAAAAGCAAACGAGCGAACCAACGGACGTCGAATGATGACAAGAGTCAACCTCAAAATTTTAAATTGCTTTTCTACCCTCCCAAGTCTCCTGTGTTTTCGTTTGCCATCTCTCATTCTCTCTCTCTCTCCCTCTCTATCTCTCTTTCCCTCTCTTTCTTTCTCTCTCTCTCTCTCTCTCTCTCTCTCTCTCTCTATCCTACCCTATTGCCATTTGGATCAAAAGGTTTATGGTTTTAATAATTCATGCTTTGATGCGTTTCACATACACACACATATTGAAACAGAGCAAACTCTCTCTTTCTCTCTCTCTCTCTCTCTCTCTGTCGTTATAACTCTCACCCTTTTCAATTTACTGCGGTGTTTAATAATAATAATAATAATAATGATAAACGAGTGATCGGAAACGAACTGAAAAAATTGTAGGTTTACAAACACAGCTGTGTGTTATATATAACCCAAACATTTAAAAAACTAATAATAATAATAATAATTGACAAACATAAAAAATAAAAAAAATTGCTTGTAAATTGCTTGCTATAATAAAAATCTAACTTAGAATACAAATTAATAAAAAATAAGTTTGATTTTAAAATTAACACAAAAATATTAAATCAAATTAGTTAGAAATTCGAATAATAACCCAGAAAGTTTGAATCGAATTGGTAAAGAGTTTGAATTTTACTGAGAATGAATAGAACATATAAATTTGAAATTTAAAGTATAAGTTAACATTAATATTTTGTTCACAAATTCAACTATAATTAAAGGGTTTTTAGAAAAGGCGAACCTACTTTAAAATAAATCATTTTTAAAGCGTGTTTGACGATAAAATTTAAAAATTAAACGATGCATTTATTATTATTTTTATTATTATTACTATCATTATTGCACTAAACATCGGGATTAAGTTTTCACCCCATTCTGCTGAAAACATCACCACTTTACAATAGGTTTAATGAGTTTAGAAAAAATGCGCGTGTAATAGAGAAAGAGAAAATAATGTTCTTTTGAAATAGCAAATATGTTTATGATGATACAATAGTAAGAATAATAATATTATTATTATTCCTAATAAAATTTATGAGAATGCTCTTTGTTACCCATTAACTATTAAATGGAGAAATAATAACTTAAAACTAGCGCATTTTAACAAAAAATTTGGTTTATTTTTTTCTATTTTTATAGATTCACCTCATCTACATATTTTCAAATCAAAGACTTACCTTTGTTGTTAATTTGATTTGATCAGAAGAATTTTATGTCAAACAGAAAAAAGTAGACTTCAAGAATATTTGCACTCTAAAAAATAAGGAAAAAAATAAATGTCATTTTTAATTACGTTATCAATAAATTGTTATTTTATATATATATTTTATAATAAAAATGTACTCACATAAAGTGTTTGACTTTTTCAAAAGAATCGATTCTCTTTTTATTTATTATTATTATTATTTTCATTGGTTCAAACCTTTTTCTACTTTCAATTCAAGTTCTCAAGAGAGTAATCAAGTACAATTGAGCCTATTTTAAGCAAAAAGAGACTGAGAGAATGTGAGTAACAAAGAGAGAGAGAGAGAGAGAGAGAAAGAGAGAGAGAAAGAAAGAGAGAGAGAGAGAATAACTGAGTGAGAGAGTGAGTGAGAAAGAAAGTGAGAGAGTAAGATAGTAAAGAAGAGAAAAAGAAAGAGAAAACAATGAGAGTGAGAGTGAGAAGGAAGCATTATTTTGAATTGTCAATTGTTGCAATTTTCTTGTGGGCACTTGGAGTCACTTGAGGTTCTTTTACTTTTACTCTCTCACTTTTTTTCTTACTCACACTTTTCTAGATTCACTCTCTCTCTCTATTTCTCTCTCTCTCTCTCTCTCTCTCTCTCTCTCTCTCTCTCTGTGTGTGTGTGTGTTTGAGACGTAAAATAAAAAAGGAGAGAGAATTTGAACCAAAAATAAGAAGATACTAAAACAGACTTTATGGGTGGTAGAGTGCGACAATTTATGATCAGAATACATACTATGTTTCACTTGTCTCTCTTCAATTCTCCCTCTCTCACACTTTAACTTTCTATTACTCTCATTCTTTCTCTCTCACTCTCTCTCACTCTCACTCTAACTCTCTCTCTCTCTCTCTTTCTCTCTCTCTCTTTCCCTCTCTTTTACACTCTTTTGTATTGCACCAAAGTGCTTGAAAGAGTAGAAACATGTTGGATGACATGTCGTCGGGTCCCGAATTTCACTCTCTTTCTCTCTCTCTCACTCTCTCTTTATGAGAATTTATGTACCAAAAGCAACAAGACAAGGCTTTAGATGGCTCGATGCCAATCCAAAAGAGACCAAATGTTGTTGCTGTTGTTGATGATGTTGATGTTGTGTGGTGATGTTATCCCACATTTCTTATGTTATCCTCTTCTCTCTCTCCCTCTTTCTCTTATTCTTTCTACACTAAGAAATGAGTCACATTCACTCTTGATTCATGTGTGTGTGAGAGTTTGAACCATCTGGACCTTTTGGACCTTGGACTTGTGGCAGCTGTCCTCTCCATTCGACCATACTCTCTCCTACTCTCTTCTCTCTCGCTTTCTCTCTATCACTCACTCTCTCCCTGAGTGACGTGAGCCAGAGAGGGAGAAGGCCACAAGACTTTCATCTCACTCACTCACTCACTCATTCTCTCCATAACATAAATCACATGACCCACACACACAGTCACAAACGGATTTTATTAGGTCTCACATAGAACTTACACATATAAACCTTAAATATACAATGAACACTCATGCACGCGTGCACTTTATCTTTTCTTTCTCTCTCTCTCTCTCTTTATCCCTCTCTCTCTCCTTAGGGTAGATGTCAACCATAAATTCGAATCACTCGGTAAACCATTCCAAGGGATATATATATACATTTATATTTATGCAAAATGACTATAATGCCAAATGGTAGGAATAAAAAGAGAGAGAAAGCGAGAGAGAGAAAAAAGAAAGGGAAATAGTAAATTAGTTTATGAGAGAGAGAGAGAGATTGCCACGTGTGGCTATCAAAAAGATTATATACTTTATATATATTTATATATACTCGGGTGCCAAGTCTTTTGCCCTTTTCTAATTCACTAATTCCCCCTTTCAATCATGCTCTCTCTCTTTCTCTCTTCTTCACTTATTCATTCCTTCATTTCATTCATTTTTTACAAGCTTATATAAACGCACGGCAAAACGCATGAAAGCGCATTTTTTACGAGCAATAAGCTCACTACGACATATGACTCACAATCACACACACACTTGCATGCATTCGATTTCGTTTCGGGGTTACCGAAATGAACCCAAACATCTGGGGCCAAGTAAAAACGCAAATTTAAAGTATTTTTGCTAAAAATATAAATTATTTTTTGTGAAAATAAATTGTGTATTTTTTAGAATATACTCTAAACATTTGACAGCTTCACACACAAATGTTGGTAAAATTTAACTTATTTTACACTTAACTGAAATAATATTCTATTGTTAATAATTGTATTGTTTGAAATACATTTTAACCTTAAATACGCTAAAAAGGTAAAACATATTGCATTTTTACACAGAAATATGTTAGTGAAATTTATTAAATTTTACTTATACTCATATTACTATAAAATTTTAGCACAAAAACAGTAAAGTTTACCCATGTCAAACAGTTATAGTGAGTTTATACTAAAAAATATTCTTTATATTCAAAATGTCCGGGAAAAAATTTATTATCAATTTACAACTTTCTCCACAAGTCATCAATTGACATAAAAGAAAAAAATATTTAATGACCACACATGTGTCAGTGGGTTGGGAGAGAGAGCAGTTATGGAACACGTTAGTAAAAAAATGACATGAGAAATGATTTTTTATTGATTTGTATTGAAAACGCCACGCCATTTTCCGTCTCGCTTGTCATTTATATACATTTTCTCTTTTTCTCTTTCTCTCTTACTCTGTCTCCACAAAATAGCCCAAATGGTTTGTTAGTTTAGCACGTTTGGTGCATGACGAAACCCTCTAATTTTCTCTATGCCCATCTACCTTTCCCACACACATACACACACACACACACACACATACCAATTGATGATTTAGTGGTCACTTGATTGGCTCGCTCATTAGCCAATTTGAAAATGATCAAGGGGAGGGGTTTTGGGTGTTGTAGCAGTGGGTTTTATGGATGGGGGGTAGTATTGCACTTATGCCCACACATCCGGTGAGCGGTCTCGTGAGCAGATGTCATTGGCACGGTCCTGGGTATTCTCTCTCTCTCTTACTTTCTCTCTCTCTCTCTCTTATTCTCTCTCTCTTTTTTTGTGTAGAGGCCACCTAGGTGGCACGCGATACTCATTATACCTGGCTGAGTGATCTCAGCAGGGCCCCTTTGGGATTGTGTGTCTCACACCGGTGGCTAAATGAGTGAAAAGGAGAGAGGGAAAGAGAGAGAGAGAGAGAGAGAGACCCACCCATCCACGGATCCAGAGATCCTGGCTCTCAATCTTCATCACTTTCACTATATTTTAATATCAATCCCACTCTACACTAGTATCTTTCCAAGTCTTATAATTTCAATACTTGATTATGTTTGACCAAAAAAACACTCTAATCTTCAATCCAAATTGTTTGTGTAAAATAGATTGGATTGTTGATTTTCTATCAATTGGCCTTAATGGCTAGTTTTTGGTGTTTTATCAAAGGATAACTTTTATTTTCTATTTTTATATTGATTTTTGTAAAATAAGTTTGTTTAATTTTAGAATAAATAAAACAAAATATTTAAGTTTAATTTACACTGTACAAAAAAACAATTTTAAAAAATTGATTAACCCCTTTATAGACAACTTCTCTGTACTAAATAACTGTATATCAACTGCCTGACATAAAGAGTTCTTTAACTTGAAGCTAAAACATTTTGAATTAATGACAAGTTTAACCAAAAAAATATTAAAATAGACAACTCAAAGGTATCAATGATTGTGAGGGACGACTCAATGGTATTGATTGTGTGCTATTGATAATTTTTTCCGTCACAACCTTTTTCGATTTCATAATAGGTAGACTATATTTTCTTTCAAATAAAATTGATTTTGGTTATTTTATTTTTTCCCCATTTTTTGCCATCTCCTTTCTTCACCTCACTTTTGTTTTCTATTTCTATCCATCTCCATTTCACGTTATCTATTTAGGTTGGCTATCGATGACGCGATATCTCTCTCATTTTTTTCTTTCTCTCTATTTCTCTTTTTTTGTTTACACACCGAGTTGGACTTCTCTCTCTTTCTTCCTTTCTCTCTCATTCATCAACAATCGACTCGTTGCTCGCACGGGACCCGACCTCCGGGCAGGTGATTAATCACTCGGCTCACTGCCACCGAACGCGCCAATGTCAATTGCCGGTGACGACTCACTCTCACTCTCATTTACTATCTTTCACTCTCTCTCCCCCTCTCTCCTTCTCTCTCTCTCACTCTCACTCTCATTCTCATTTACTATCTTTCACTCTCTCTCCCTCCCTCCCTTTTTCTCGTATTTTCTCTCTCTCTAACTCCCTTTCTCTCTCTCTCCCTCTCTCTCCCTCTCTCTTTCTCTCTCTTTCTCTCTCTTTCTCTCTCTTCCTCTCTCTCCTTCTCTCTCCATTTCTCTCCCTCTCTCACTCTCTCTCCCTCACTCTTATTTACTATCTTTCACTTTCTCTCTCCCTTCTCACTCACTCTCCCTTTCTTTCTCTCTCTCTTTTTTCTCTCCCCCTCTCTCTATTTCTCCTAACGCTCTCATTAGTCAAGTTCCATTAGACCACTGAGCTGACTCACCAAACTCACATTTGTGCCAATCAAAACCCTCGTGTGCAAACAGATATCAACACACCAACTAACTTACTAACTAACTAACCAAAATTTAAAGAGTCCATTGCACTCTCTCTCTCTCTTTCTCTTGTCACACCTATCGATTACCTATCATCATCATTATCATCTTGGAAGACACTTTGTAACTTTTTTTTACCTGACATACCGTTTAGCGTATATATATGTCGGTGAAATCAGCGGATTTTAGAATTAAATCCTTTAAGTTTAGAACTATTCATGGTTATCGTATTTTGAATTGGCTATGAGTCAGGAATGACAGCAGTTGACCAGTTGGTGACTAATTATTGATTAGATTTGTGGTTA
>WURS02286007.1:0-18764 GCA_011762765.2 Rhinocypha anisoptera
GACGCAGACGACGAAAAACATTTCATATCGGGTTACATATCGCGGCGCCTCGACTCCAGGGAGAGGGAGAGGGAGAGAGGGGTTCCTCACATCAATTGGGGGGGGGGGGCTTCGAAAAACGCGACGGGGAACTGGTTGATTCCGATCCCACTTCCACGCAGCGAGATGTTGTCGATCCGAGGGATTCCTCCACCACGGAATTACTCCTCCTTGTCCTTTTGGTGGCCCGTGAACTAATTAGAATCAAATGTTGAAACTCCATTAGGTAAATTCATATACATATATATATGGAAACGATTCAATTATGCGCTTCGATGATTGATTCACCTCTTTCATTAATAAATTATGGCATTGGTACACATCAATCTTGTAAAATTTATAATTGAAACGGTGAGATTTTCTCCCGGAGATCCGCCGGAATGCAAGCTTAGAGCGACCGCACAAATAACGCGAATGCTTGCTTTCAAATAAGAGTCTGTACCGATGTTCGACCGCAGGGCGATGCAGATTCGGGCGTGGTGTCCCGGTAACCTTCCATGATGGTAGGAAATGAAACTCCTGGTAATTTTCCACTCGGCAAAATCTTTTTGTTACGACCAGTTCCGGTGTGCAGCGCCACCGAATGCCTCTTTAAAAAACGGTGCGTTGCACCGAAACTAGTTGGAACTGAAAAGTATTTGCCGAGCGAAACGTTTTGAGAAAAATTATTTCTTCTCCCATTATTATGCGAACCGTGTATTGGTTTTTACTATTTGCAAGCACAAATCTCATTGGGGAAAGGACGATTTAGATATACTCATTTTTAAAATGAATTGAAATGTTTTTTTATAATGACTGGTTTTTAAATTAAGTATATCGGTGTTCTTTATAAGTTCAATGTGACTCAGTAATATTTTGAAAATTCTCAGGAACAAATGAATGTAAACGAAATGTAAAAAATGAATGTAAAATGTTTTTTAACGTAATGGATGTAAAAAAAAAAGTCAATATGGATTCAAGCGTTCAAAGGAAATAAGTTTTTTCAATCCACATCTAAATTTATGAGTTTTGACGATGCCTACATAAAAGGAGACGAATGAGCGAATGAAATTAATGCCCATTGTTTTCACCAGAATGACAAATATGTCATGAAGTAGTCTAGCAACGTCGAAAAGAATTCCCTCTTTTCGTTCGCGGACGTAGTACGATAAGTACGTTCAGCAGATGGTTCTACGAGCATTGAAACTTGACATTCTAGAATAAATTCAGTGGGAACCAAACCAAAAGGTGAGAAGTATCGCTGTGCGAATCTTTGTCGCAGTGAGCATGCAAAAGGGAAATTCTCAGCCCATGGCAGTAAAAGTACTTTCGCGCAAGTTCGAGTTTCGCCAAAACCACAAGTGATCCTTCGCTTCGGCGGAATTTGTCCCGGGAGGCACCTTCTGCCGGGGCTCAATACGTCAAGGTGTTTGTAAATAAACATGAGATGTGCGTGCACCGATAACGAGATATGATTAATGCGTCGCCAAAATGGGTACCGGGGTCGTGTATATCCGCGCGCGGACAAGAGAACTCCAGTGTGTCGATGATGACACAACTCTCCCTCCCCCCGGGACTACCTCCCCACTCCGCACCACCACCCCCCCACCCCAAACACACACACACACGCGCACCCACATCAAGGACGCGTTATAAATTTCTCGCTCCGAGGGCCGCGGCGGGCCGTCACAATGCTTGGGTGGGCCCATCCCAGGAGATGACGCCCCCGATCGATAAATTAATTTTTGGTCCTGATACGCAAATTAAAAAATTGCGTGACGACCGAGACCTCTCCTTCCCCGATTCGATTATCTTGTATCTTAACAACTCATCATTTTTTTATTCCTAATAAGAAACACGGACATTTAAGATCGACCTTGTTTGATTTATGAAGAGGGCACTCTCTCTATCTCTACTAACTGTGGGAATCTTTCATAATTGTGAAATCACGTGCGTTGACGGAGAGAGAATGTGTGGCGAAAATTACATTGTCCATAGCGAGGGAGAGAGAGAGAGGGGGGGGGGGAGACATATATATATATATATATATATATATGCGTAAAGATACATTGTAGTAGTGATATTTTTTATTTATAGGCTGCTTCTACGGCTGTGGTTATTTCACACCTCTTCAAATCGCCTAACCAGGCCATCTTACATCAGCTAACCCCTCCGTCATATACTTATATATATATGATTATTTCTATCTCGTAGGATTTGGCCAATTACAACTCCAATTATTCCATTGCCGACGTTTCGATTTATTTATAAATCATCATCAGTGCAACTTAGTTTTTACATAGTCAATGTGACCCGGGTTTCGTTCGTTGCATCTTGTAACGAACTGGCTATGTCACATTGACTGTGTGTGAATGTCTATAAGTGTGTGCGTGTGTTCGTTATATATATATATATATATCGTATATGTTAATTTTTGACTACGGAGAGATATGTGATTTATTTGTATATCGAGGGATTTGGCCAATTAGAACTCGAATTCATTCCACTGCCGACGTTTCGATTAATTTTCAAACCATCATCAGGACTATAGATGGATGGGGACGAAACATTAAACAAACGCAAAAAAACACACAAACCGTAAAGCACACCAGGAAATGAATAAGCTAACAATGAGCATACACAAAAACATAATCTACAAATATAAAATGACATATCACAAACATATAAATTACGTAGCAACCAACCAACGTAATATACATCTTTGTGATATGTCATTTTATATTTGTTGATTATGTTTTTGTGTAAGCTCATTGTTAGCTTAATCATTTACTGGTGTGCTTTACGGTTTGTGTGTTTTTTTGCGTTTGTTTTATGTTTCCGTCCCCGTCCATATATAGTAACCCTGATGACGATTTGAAAATTAATCGAAACGTCGGCAGTGGAATGAATTGGAATTGTAATTGGCCAAATCCCTCGATGTACAAATAAACCACATATCTTTTCGTGGTCGAGAATGAACAAATACGAAATATATATATACACACACACATATTCAAGCAGAAAAATTACAAAGGATTGATTAGAAGGAGCACAAAGGACATTAAAAGTCGAGCTCAGCAAGTTAAAAAAAAAATTCCATGCTAAGAAAATTTTACTCACCTCAAGGAACATTATTCGGGGAAGAAAAGGATGGGAGTTTTGAGAAAGTACGCGTGGAGTATGTGGCGCTAAATGGATTCGGAGCATCTAAATGGTGACAGGAAGAAAATACAAGCCTCAGAAATGCGGTGATGCTGTCAAGCATTAAAGGCGAGATGGGTTGAAGGGACAACAAAATGAAAGATGGAGAGAGTGGGAGTGTAAACAGGGGAGACGTCTAGTGAGGAATAGGGCATCATCCTCGGATTGCGCCTTTCCTCCAATTTCCCTCCGCCTGTCATCCTTGCCCTCTCCTCACTCCTTTTCTTTTGACGTGACAATTTTTTGGACTTTTATTTTCTTCTACGACCCATTGTCATTAATTTATCTGCGGCCTCGGTGGCGGAGGGGTAAACGTCCTCGTCCGCCAACCCCGAGGTCGCGGGTTCGTCTCCCGGCTAGGTGGATTTTTCAATCTCCATCTAGGGCATGGATGTGTGTGTTTCCTCCTTGTTATTAAAAAAAAATGGAATAGTGCCCACTGTAATTGGCCTATTAGTGCTGTGCTGCTGGGCGATTGAAAATGAATAAATAAAATTAAAAAAATATATTATCCATCAACACCCTGTGTTTCTGTGCCCTGGATATATGTAAAGTTATATGTAAAATAATAAATGAACTGGCCCTGATGTGTGAATTTCCACACGCCGTGGGCTTAGTACTAGGTGAGCTCTACCCTCACTTAACATACCAACCTTCGGGTTGATCACTGTGGTGGTGGTAAGCTAAAAAACAAACTTGTTTCAAAATAGGTTAAATACTGCTGCACATCGCTATGTGGACGATATTCTATGCCCGTGGACAGGTAGAAAATGGCAACTAGATAATATCTTCAAGCTCATAAACTCTTTAAATGAGAAAATCAGGTTCGCTTTAGAGTATACAGTGGCTGGAATAGTTATTTATTACTATCCTTGCCAACATGGAATTTTTCCACAAAGTAAAAGTCTCTTCAATCAACCATATTCATTTGAAAACAAAATAATCCCCCATAAACAGTAACCCCCGCGTGAAGTTCTGTTAATCAAAACGTTACCTTTCGAAAATTACAATATTTCTGTTTGAAAGGAATGGCTCTCTAGAAACTTTCACTCATGACGCAATTCGGTCATAAACAAAAGGTCATAAGTTAAGGGGAATTGAAGCTTTACTTTATGAGTCTCCAATGTATCGTATACGTTGAGTCAATTTCCAGCTCAAATCCCGGAGTAATTGTCTTTTGCGTTTAACACAATTTCACGATGAAAATTGAGCACCTTCCGTGAAACAAGGAGCGAATAAAGCGCCATAACTTAGATTTTTTTTAACTCAAGCACATTTTAAAAGTTCTTATGCAAAGCTACTGATCATGACAGTTATCAACGTTTTATCAGTTGAATGATGCTAAGAAAGATATATTAGTAATCTGTATTCGTGTTTCTTGGAAGCGAAAGTCAGTTCCTCATAAGATGATGCTATTTTTAGACACACCTTTCCAAAAAGAAATAACCAATATTTTGAGAGAACAAGTCTAAACACTTGACTTTCCAATGTACCAAAGGCCACACGGTATTTCTTCTAACTTTAAACTTTAAAAATTATGACAACTAGTACATATAATTAGAGTTCCTGAAAAGGTTAAGAATTATGATCGAAGTCCTCCACCTCATTTTATAAATTGCAATAAATAAACCACAACTGAGTGAAAATGGTATTTCATTACCTATTCTCATTACCATTCCAGGAATGCTGAACCGTTTCTTGAGCTGGAGGGGTTTCGAAGTATTTTCCCGTCTTTCCTACTCCGTTTACATGGTACAGATTGTAGTAATATTCTTGAATATCGGAAGTGTGATGACACCGAACCACTTCAGCTTCGGAAAAGTGGTGAGTATATCGAAAGGGTAATATTGATCTTGCTCCCATTCCCGATCAGTAGTCTCACGAAAGTCCCATTGGGTTTGACCGGTTCCAATTACGGGGAAATGGAAAATCGACTTATTGACGGCAGTAACAATGGCTCAACGGCTGCCAGTCCTCAGGCCTGGAGACAAAAATAAGCTTCTTAGGTGTCTTCCCGAGAGTCACAGATAAATCTTTGGACCTATGGCTCTCCTGCGTGATCATATTTTCGGGAAAACTGAACAGATTCAGACTTAATGTCGTTAAAGTTTTCAAAAATTCATATTGAAAAATTTTTAATGCGTCTATGGAAAAGTACAATTTTAACTGTTCAATATGAATATTGTCGGCACTGATTTCATGAAAAGATTGATCAACACATGGATGGAACTTCATGTGATAAAAGCATCTGGGTTCGAACCTGGATTCTACGAAAAAATGGTCATGTGTGTTATCAGTTACATCATCCTCACGTCGAATTTCCGAAGAGGTTTAGCCTATACAAAGTCCCTTGATATATATTTTGCAATGGTGGCTTTTTAAGACACTGTTTAACTGTCATGCTTCATCATAGACGGTAAGTGCCAGAAATTCACATTTAGCTAGTAAAAAAATTCCCGCGAAATTTCAACTATTTGGCGATGTGCTGGTAACTGGAACAAATATCTTGGTTCGGATTACAGTCAAATTCAAATGTTTTATTTTTCCATTATGAATTTTCCGCCTAGAGCTAAAGTGATCAGATATTTCACTAGTACTCGTGACTGATTGCAAGGTTTCGTGCTGGGATCGACGAAGGGCTTGCAATATAAGGGCTGCAAGTTAAAAGAGTTTTGGAAGAGCTTCTAATTGACCTAGCCTGAAGAGATTATTTCTAGGACATCCAATAGACAGGGTAGCCAGGTTCATGACCCTTCAAGATTGATAACGGTCGTTTTTTAGTGATTTGGAGTTTTCTGCAGTGTAGTCTAATATTCAAACGTGTTAATGGGGAAGATAATAAAATTCGGTACGTATATTTTGCAAAACCCAACAGGTCGCCATTATTCCAAGTAAAGTTTTACATTGATGTCATCAACATATTTAAGAACACAAATGATTAATATGACCTAAACCTATCAAGCTTTTAATTTTTTTTAATCGTAAATTAAATAGAACTCGGGATGGGTTCACTTTTATGAGGGTTATTACGGTTTTGTAACGGGATTTATAACATTAGAATAACATAGTACTTCCCATTTTTTTAAAGAGTTGAAAACGTATTACTTTTTGTTCTATTTAACAACAATAAACGTAAGTAGTCCTGAAGAGTGACTGATAGCGGAATAAACCGCTTTCAACCCGAGAATCTGAAAAGTAAGTTAACTTATTTTCATGTCTCCGTCGTGTCCAACGATTTCACGGAAAATATTGAACGTTAAACACGGCGGAGACCAACTCATGGAGTCCTTGCCTATATATTTCCATTGCAGGTCGACCTGAACGAAATCGCAGCCATCCTCTTCTTGTCCGTGGTGCTTACTATCCTTTTCCTCATGCCTTTCATTGAACTGTGGAAAATCATGAATGGAGTAGGTGAGTCGAAAATATTTTCAATGTGTTGCAATTACATAGAATCGTGTCTTTTTTTTTACGTTTAAACTGCATGACGATATGTGAGTAGCACATCTATTCCTTAATGGATACATTTCATATACTTCCCACTTGCACGCCCTGACGTCATTGAGACGTGTTTGAAAGGGCAGTCCACCTTCTCTTCGTGTTACGAAGTGTTTCATTCTAAACTTGTTTAATTAAAATATTAATTATTCAGTCATACATTATAAATTACAAAATTCAATCTTCTTTGTAACAAATATTCCATCTTCTTCTCAATATAAGGAGTAAATTTTGAAAATGTAGACTGGATATGTGTCTATGGTTTCGATAATTATGATCCATTTCATTAAACGTCACAATAGTTTATTAATACAGCGCAGTTAAGATCTAACTAACTGTAACTTCTCTTCGTGCATGCTTATGTACACAGATGTGAAGATGTCATCCTCTGTAGCAGAGAAAACGGCGAAGGAAGAAGACACGAGAAAAGAATCGGAAATTATCCTCGCCAAAGAGATACCCCGCCGGTTGCCCATCGCAAGGGATATTCGTGCCTCTTGTGTTTTCCTGGATAAAAACGACGACGTGTACAGTAGAAACACGTGAACTTTGCGCATTCAAAGAAAGTTTGACCTATGAAATACTACACTGACTTGACCGGTGCACACGGTTAATGTCATCACTCGTTCCTGGATATCGTAAAACATAGTGATTGCTAACAACTGCTTGAACTGTCTAACGTAATTGCCTACAACTAATGTAAAGAAAGTAAGCATCATGTATTTAACGGTATCATATCATTCATTTTACAATTAGAACTATGACAAGACATTGGTATTAAGAAGTGCTAATTCGGCCTTGATTCAATATACCTACCATTTACCTGTAACAACAGCACCACCAGGAAATGGCAAAGTGGGGTATCATTTGAAAAGGCCGACTCAGACTTGAATGAACATAATTGCGTGGTTTCAGGCGTGATGTGGTAGAGCTGGAACATATTAATGACAAAAAGATTGAACTTTTCCCACTAGATCCATTCTTTGTCAATGAGCAAGAGAAAATTTAGCAAATTTTTGTGGTAGTGCTGCAAGCAATGCAAATCATACTCTGAAAAAGAATGCGAAATTTGAGCTGCCATTGATTGGAGAAAAAAGCCAACCGAATTTCGAGTGTCCATCTCCAGAACTCAAAAGCATATTTGTGAAAGTGTGACAATAATGTGAACTAATTCACGAATCTGGGAATGAAAATAAGACCAAAATTCCATTTTACACAATGACAGCTTTCAACTCATATTATGAAATATAGTGTACATTTTTATAAGTAATTATTTTGAAAAATCCATTTTCATGATTTTTATTTTTCCTACCTTATGTATTATAGATTTTATGTAAACTATTTATTAATATCGCAATTTAATAAATAATCATATCAAATCATCGTATTTATTTCCTTTCTCACACTTATGTATGAGTAATTTCCAAATTAATGGATACAATTTGTCTTGGAGTGATAAAATTAGGGCGAGTTGCAATTTTTTTATATTTAAAAATAATCTTGTGATTGATCATATTGAAGTAAGAAAAACACTTGGTAATTCCACACAAATTTAATTTTAAAAATACGACCTATAAAACTAAAAAAAAAGTGTTTCTCTTACTCCAATATGCTGAGCAAATTCCATAAAGTTACGCCTTTCATTTGTTTCATTTCTTTCATATAACTTTCATTTGTGATTTATCTTTTCCGAGAAGAGCCCAAACTTTCCTGTGCCTTTGAAAAATTTTATTTTCCCACGCCTTAGAGAATGTTTTATATCCACTCGCAGAACTTGAAAGAACAATAACTGAAAGCACAGAATAATCTTCAGCTCTAAAACTATTCAAAAACAAATTTTTGCGCTACTTTATATACTCGAGTAATTTTTCGCATACTTCCCCGCTCACAGATTTTAAAGGAACATTTTAAAATTAAGTTTCTCCCGCATAATTCTCCCCCTGTAATTAGGAAATCCAGGGATAGGAAAAGCTAGATAGGTCATATTAATGTGCAATATGTAAAAAATTAGTCTGATATAAGTATAGTATTTAGAAAATTATTGTAGGTACTGCAACGACAGTCACAATTGTTTACTATTGTATAATGTTCAAGGGTTATGGATGACACCTCGAAGCCGCAGCAACTAAACGCAAGCCGAATGATTTTGTGGGCACTAGATCTACTTGGAAGATAACGGTGAGAGGAACTGACCCCTGTGATGTGAGAATTTTCGAGGTGTCTCTTAGGTTGAAGACCGTGGTAGGTATAGAAATATTCCACCTGTGATGTGCAAAATCTTCCAATCATGTGCTGTATTCACCTCGCTTTTAGTTCAAAATTAAGGCACAAAAACAGGTGGAAGTCGCTAGGCGGGAGGTCGGTGCTGTTCCGCCAAGCTCCTGTTGTCACATCTACAGTGTGTAGGCGGTAATTTTCATGATTGAAACAATAACGCGGTAGGGCATGTCTCTTCGCTGATTCTGTATTGCAGGACGAAGTTTTCTAAGCGTCTTGCATTAAGTAGTTGCGTTTTTTGCTTCCCTTCGAGACATAAGACCACCGACAAAAGACTGTGTCCGTCCCAAACCACCGTGTCGGTAATTTCTTGAGTGTCTAGTGTCTGTCAAGCTAGCTCGTTATTCCTGGCGATGTGATGTGCCTCCATTCGAAAGATTAGCGCTCCTTTCTGGTCAACAGCTCAACAAAGACAACGTCGTGAAAACAGCTGTCAACGCGGTTGGAATCACCGGCGGCATTATTCTCCAAAGAGGGTACACTGAAAACAGTTATCCGCTACGAAGAATGCCTAAATGGTGAAACTATGTTGAACAATAGTGAAAGGTTCGTACCTTGTGGTGCAGTAAGTGTTTTTTCGAAATATATTTTTGCCTTATTTTAATATTCTAACTGTACTTAGCTGAACGTATCTAATATTATATCCCATTCTGATACTTCATTCATTAATTTTTCGGCTCCGAAAAATTTTACACCTGCAAATGTTACATCCAGAGATTTAAAATATTCTATGCGTTGTACAAATTTAAACGATGTCGTTCACCAACTGATTAATATTTGAGTAGTTAAAAAATTTTCTTTTGCCTTGTGTAACGCTTCAATTACAAGAATCTGAAATACCTTTTGTAGTACTAATAGTTCCAGAAATGTGTATAGATGGTCTGGATTACAAATACAATGAAATAAACCCAATTAATATAAACTCTAATTATCTTACCGGATGTTCGTTCGTAGGTTTTCGCTGCGTGGATTCGGATGGCTCTGCATGGCTAACGGGTTTCCACCGTGCCAACAAACGCGGAGGGAAACCCGATAGCCATGCGGAGCTATCTTACCGGATACTCGTAAAAGATAAATGTACAGAACTATTTTCTTTCAACAATTTTATTGGTATTGCCATCTTTTGACTCGCACAATCATCATCAGTAAAAAAGACGTCCACCTATGACTATGTGAAATCGAAACCTGAGTAGTATCAGATAAATTTGGTGAAAGAGACCATGGGTGTTCCTTTATCTGTTGCGATTGATCGTTTCCACCCAGTGACGAACGATACCACCACCTTGACGGAAACTTTTCCCGAATTGATTGGAACACAGCGGGAATGAAAATTATTTCCTCCTTTTATATAATGCTGTACATGAAGATTATACAAAATAGAGATTTCCTTATAAAACTAGTTTCCCGAATCCTACATAAAACCCCAGCCAAACCTTAACATTAATTCATTAAAAAAAGCTTTCCAGCTTACAATATATACGTAAGCCAAAAAGAAAGATTAGATAAACCGAGGTTTCTGGTGGCAAAAAAAGTCTTGCTCAAGATAATGAAGATGATCAATAGGAATTAGTTTCGATGATTTCTCGAGATAATTGTTGTAAAGTCACATGATTTTTTATTCTAAAGGACGGATGTACTTCTCTGACCGCTGGTTCTCCGATTTTGGCATTCACATGGAGAGCAGAAGACTTGAAAATGTTCCGTCGATTTTTCTTCTACTTAGCCACACTCCTTGGTAGGTAAGACTGCATTTGAAAACCCATTTTTGGTGAGGGGTAAAAAATTTTACCGCTTAGATAGAACAAATTAACCACCGATAAAGAATAATCACAATTGAAATCCCATTACGCTTCCGGTAATGCATGTCATTTGTTCTACTTCGCTATACTTTCTTCATAACCGAAACTTTTTCCAGATAAAATATTTCCGCAGTTTATTTTAATTGTATTTCTTAAATGCTAACCACCCGAACCTTACAATTATTTTTTTAATACAAGAGGAACCTTCTTAGCTTTGAAAAAAATCTCGTGCAGTTGGAAACCCTTTAATGTCATATACATAGAACGTTTCGAATAATTTCATCACTTTTTCGCTTTGGAGTATTGAGCCCATTCCGTACCACGGCACGGTTTTGCTTTTTTTTTAACATTCCTATACCCGTGTGCAATCATGCCTCTTTGAGACGATCATTTTACTAGCGGCATAGTGACCAATTTAAAACAACCAAGGTTACGATCAATTAAGATGATACGGCATATATCGCTCCATTGAACTGATCCATCTACTTCAATTTACAGTGATTAGAAGAGCAGAGAGTTCCGGGAATCCGTTGCCTTTCCCATTCTCGCCTCTTCCAACGTTCGCTCCGACTTATGGATCTGTGAAAAACTCAGAATGCAGGGAGCATGGCCTCACCTTTCTGAAGGAACTTCAGCAGTTAAAATTCTGGGCAGTTCAAAGTAAGTTCAAAAGTCTCAATCTCAAAAACAGTGCCGCAACAAAAAATCAACCAATTGAAAATTCATTTCATCACTGAAAAGTCTTGCAGCAGAGTAGAATCCTTTGATAAATATAATGCTGCAGTCGATGCAACCTGGGCAACTTATCACCTAAGGTGTCATACGACTTAAATAACTGACTAAACCATTATAAAATGCCATAATGTGGCGTCATTTCACCAAAAATCTACACAAATGTCCTTATATCTTCAGATATCCTGGAATAATTTAATAAACAAACGTTTTCTAAGATTGGTTCGTAGTAGCAGCAGTAGAGATTTTTTTGCAATGGATCGGTTCCACGGCGAAGCCTTGTGATTGTTTAACGTTCTCGGAATCGTGGTGAAAAAGTTTACCCCAGCAGCGAAACTACATTTCACGGCCCTAAACGCAATAATTTCACCGACTATTTCGGATTGACCTTTGACACCGACGCAGAAAATGCATATATTACAACTAAAGGCCCGGCCACACTCATCGGAAGAGTTTTGAAATAACATGCATGCTGTTAAATGAAACGTGCCACATCTGGTGGAAGCGCGCAGCTGAACGTACGCTGTGGAAGGGGTCAAATTCGAACACTATCCAGGCTCCGGTCACATCTTTAAATGAAGGAAACCGAAATTCCGACAAGTGTGGCCGGATCTTAACGTGACTCGTCCAAGTCCAACGGACGAGTGACGTTTGGGGTCCCTCTAACTTCCGCTTCAGTGTACGACGCTTCCGGAAAGATTTCTTCCGGGGTCATGCAGGGGAATGTGAATTGGCTGGGGGACTACCGAGAATGCCTTCGAGTGTCCTCCAACCCCGAAGGGGCAGCCGAAGATGACCCTGGGATCATTCGGGGACAATACTGCAGCTTCAGAATATTCGCCGACCCGAGGGGAGGAGGAGAGATAGCCGCCGACGGAGACCTGGCGGAGATTTTCGACTCCGTACACACCCACAACATTATCTGCAACTCCTTCGAAGATGTGAGTTGGAATGTGATCGGTGTCCAAATAATTGCTTGGCCCCAGTCACCCTTTTTCGGATGGCAATGATTTAAATCTAGGAAACAGAATTTTGTTCCAAACATTGTCACGGAATTTAGACCTACCATAGCTCAATAGCAGGAAAAAACGATGTGTTCATACTATTTTTGTTTCGACAGAAAATGCCCTTGGAGTGGATCAGTCTTCTAACTTCCTCACTCGATTACCGTAATTCAATTATAGATATTTTACAACTCGAATTCTTTCATACTTAAACCACATTCACGTCAGCCAATATAAAGTAGGCTCCGTTTTGCCAAACTTTCTTTAGTCCTTGATCGTATGATCGCCATTCATGCCTCAAGGATAATTAATCATCACCAACACTCAAGCGCAAGTCACTCTTACACATTGACTTTTGCTTCAAAGGATATCTCCATCAATCATTAACATGTCTATTTGATCACTGTTGATTTACAATGTTGGGACCAAAAGAACGATAAAATCAGGTGAAGATTAGTTATTGAGTATCGCCTGTTCCTGCTTGTGTTTAAGTACTTCTTCTTATCCGGTTTCAATCCTACGGTTTGTCCGCAACAGATTTTCATCTATCTTTATCTTGTGCGAGACTTCTTGACAAAATTGGCGACCTAGCTCCTTCACTCTGCCAGTTTAGCAGTTCTAGGTCTGCCTCTCTCCACCTCTATTCTTCTGTCATTATTAGCAATATATGGTCCTTGTCACGGCTTGTTTTGCAAGTGGATAAATTAAAGGCAGAGGAATAAGTAGTTACTAAGTAAAATAATGACAAGTATCTTTCAGTAAAGAAAATCGTCAAGGAACGATCGTATTTGTGCCGAAAATGCATTTCATGTTTTCTGTCTCCCACCCTGAATCTGTTCCGGATTTGTGTTCTGATAACTACTTAATATACGTTTTTGCGTGACTGGCAAAAGGTTTTTTTTTTAAATTCGCGTACATCAAGGAGGAAGTCTCAAATTTTGGTGGTCGTAAAAGAACTATTTTTCGCCATATGGGTAATAAGTCCAATCTTATCTTAAGTCCTGGCCTAGTGTGATATTCCAGGTCCCAATTTTTTATTTATTTTTCAAATATCCAAAGTTGGTGATTTCTGTCCAACTTTTTCCGAAGAAATTTCTGCTGTGATCTGATATCGTTTGAAACATCAGTAAATAAGTATAATTTTCCGATTCACCAGCGCTGCGCATGGGTCAGCTGTATTACAATTTATCTACTCCATGCCCAAATCTGGATCAACTTAGAGAGCGTATCTGCACTGTTACTTCAACTCTGTCTTCGGTTTATTAGTTCACAATAAAGATCTCAACTACTACGAAGCCCAAGGTCATGTGAAAATCCACAGATCAGGATGGGGGCCAGTTCTTTTTCTTCTGTAGCCTGTGGTTTCCCAAAAATACTGAGTGATCAGGAATCAATCAGCTTGAGCTCTACCTGGAGGTGTCCAGAAGCATCACCATGACTTCGACCTCTGACCCTTCATTCAGTAGCTGAGCTGTTTACCCATTGGGCTACCAAGGCATATAGAGATAGTCGAGGGTGGTTGAAATATAAATCAGGCTAAATCTACTTTAAGTCAATAATAAAAAAAATTAATGGTTTTTCTTGGATGTATTTCCACAGAATTATTTTACACGACCGATTTCGATGGATTACCGTCATCATCTGGTTACCGTAATACGTCGAAACCGGTCGTGTAAAGTAATTCTACGGAAATATATCCAAGAAAACCAATATTTTTTTATTGTTATCATTATGGAATCCACCAAGTGAATTTCCTCAGTGAAGTTTTAAATCTACTTTAACTTTCTCCCGGTCAGAAACATACCTTCTTCCCAAGCTTCTCACCGCTCTCGATCGGGTTGTGCCTTCCCCGTTCCTGTTCCACGGAGGACGTCGAGGCGGCTGTCAAGGAATGGTTGACTCCTCTCAATTCCTCCTCAGTCAAAATCCAACTCCTGATCACGGAAGACGCCTGCATAAAAGAAGAGCATGATAACTCGGTTGCTTATGCATTATTGTAAGTACCAGACCTGATCCGGCTCGTGAACAGTTTTCCTCATACTTTTACATCACTCACCACCTCCCTATTAAAATTTTACTTTCTGGACCATCTATCTCATATGAGACTGCTAGCATAAATAAAGAGTTTTGCCTCGCGATGCCAGTGCAACGCTCGACGATGCGCAGCATTCATACTCCAAACCACAAACTGAAATTTAAAATACTTTTTCGACTAGCACGCCATCTTATCTTAGACTATGCGACAAGTTTTCGCACCTAATTAACGGATATAAATGTAATTATCATTCAATAACGGTAAGGTAATTAATATTAATAATTACCTAAGTAAAAAAATCTTAAATTATTTCCGTAAATCGCTTAATTAGTCACCTTAAATTAAAAAATTAAAGATGCAGGTCACTGCAAGGTCATCACATATGAAATTGAGCACTGCTCTGGACTAATGTCCCCCTTCTCCTATCTCTAGAATGGAGTGGCGAGGAACGCTTTGATGACAATGATTCTTAAAACCTTCATGGGCAAGAAACGAATTCTTTTAAGCATATCCTTCCTGCTTTTATTGGATAGGGATACTTCTCTTAACAGTTGAACGTCATACACGGCACTATGGCCGAGAATACGATGGGATTATTATTAATTATTCAAATCAAAAAGTTGAGGAAACGCCGTAGTAGGAAAGTCCCGTTCTTCTTCTCTCTTCGGCTTCATTCGATGGCCAAGTCCCACAAATTCGGACCATAACTTTATCCTTCTATTCTTCCTTTCGAGCGACCCATTCAGATATAAATTACCATCGAATTGGGACATGGTTTAAATATGGAAAGAAAAAAGTGTATGAACCGGGTATTCTTGACAAAAGATATCATTAACGGGAAGTGACTGATAATTCGTTAAATTCGCAGAATATTTCCTATGGCCATGACAATGATAGGCTTATTGGGCGCCCTATATGAAAGAAGAATGGAGAAGGAAGGCAGAGAAAAAGCAAAGCAAGAAGGTACGTATAGATTATGTTAATCATGAAATAATATTAATCACTCAAAAATACAGTATTCATGTCACGCAGCTAATGGTATAAAATTATCTTCCCACTTATTTTATTGCAATACGAAAATGTAGTGTCATCGAAAAAAATTCTTTGAATAAGGTTATTTGTAAAATATTCTCTCAGAACATTCTAACTGGAATAATAGTGTTTGATGAACTGGAACCAATGCATAGAATGAACGAAACGAAGTAATGCAAACATATATTTGATATTTCATCAGCATTACGATTTGTAAGACTTAAACAGGGGTTTTAATTTAGCTAACATCTTCCATTACACTCCCTCCTTTGTTTCACAGGTAAACTGACAAGAATATTATTGGCATTCTCGTTCCGAAAAAACCTTAAAATTTTGTTGGATACACCTTCTTTCAAGAATGAGTTAAGCTGCCTGAATGGGATAAGAATAATTTTTTCTATCATACTGTACTTTTTACACAGAGGACTGCTCATGCTCTTCAATGGCATAACCAATAGGTCAGAATTGGCAGACGTGAGTTACTTTTCTACTTATAGTAATGTTTACATAACCAATGCCTAAAACATGCAATCGTTTTGGTCAGTGTTAACATCTTAAAGATTTATTTCTATGTAACATGTTTCTCTCTCCCATTCCCGTCACGGTATAATAAACAGAGAGGCATACAAACAAAAAAAATGACACCGGGCTGATTCTGTAGGTGCCTTTTGGCATCAAATATGTTTGTTGCATTGTGAAGCTGGATCATTCAATCAGAGCGTTTGATATTACACTGACTTTGACTGTAGAATCTTCAAAAGTTTTAGATGAAGTCATAACAAATGAATTCTCGGCATTAAAAAAATTAATTGAGGAATAAAGGTGTTACATTTACACAATTTACTATTCTTAGCGAATATAATAAAAGCAAGAAGTATTAGTAACTGTTAGTTATTAAAAATTTATTATTTTATAATAATTATGTCTATCTGCTCATTTGCAATAAACATACAAACTTTTGTTTTTCTTTACTCATAGGTTCGTAGGGTATTTGCAACAGCATTTGAGTTTCAAGTGAACATTTTTTGAGTAAATCGAGTGAATTTTCAAATGAGAATACAGAGAAAAGAGGGAGCAAAGGGGTTGCGGAATGGATGTTGCATATCCCCAGTTTTATTAATATTTATCTAGAAGAAATAATAACATTTTTTTAGTGGTAGAGGAGTAATAAATATTGGTGGTGGGGGAATAGGGTATCTTAGTTTTGCTGATGACACGACGGCGCTGGCAGAGGATGAAAGATCGATGATTGAGGTAGCGTGGAAGTTGTGTAAAGCCTATGGAAAGTATGATAATAAGATAAACACAAAAAAGGACCAAAATCATGATGTTAGCAAGAGGTCAAGAAGGTGCCAATTAAAATTGGTGGAAACGGTAAGTTGGACAAGTATCACATTTTAAGTGTTTGGAATGAATAACTTTAAATAGGAAGGTACAGGGTGCAACCAGGAGGTAAAAGTGAGAATCGCTATAACAAGGGAAATATTCAGTAGAAAGAAAGGAATACTGTGCATTTGCCTAGAACCGGAGAAAAGGCTGGTGAAATATTTTGCGTGGGACGGAGTTCTTTATGAAACAGAGAAATGAATAGTTGGGAGGACAGAAGAAAGAAGGCGGGTGTTATTAGAAATTATCGATGTGAGGAAAAATGGGAAAAATTAGCTGCAAATTTCAGAAACGACGAAGTGCTTAGGACGGCAGGAGAAAAGATGACATAAATTACTTGAGAAAGAATAAGAAAGTGGGGCGGCTTCACACTGGTTGTGGAGATGTTAGTGGAACGAATGGATACAGGAAAAAACAACAAGAGTCACATAAGCGGTGTAAGATGTCGGATGGTTTAAAGAAAGGAAGAAGTTACCGTGAAATAATAAGATTGCATGAAGAGCTGTCATGTGAGAGGATGAAAGAATGATGGAAAGTATGCTAATAAGATAAACACAAAAAAGGACCAAAATCATGATGTTAGCCTGCCCTTGGGCAGAACACTATAGTAAACGGTTACGTTCGCATTCATGCCGATTCCAGTTACATTTTATTTTACTCAATCACTCATTCCGGCGCCGAAAATGTCCCGCGCATGCTTATATCACAAAAAGCCCAAAACATTGCAAAAAAATAGGACTTTGAATGAGATAACATAATTTTTCACGAATCACAGTAAAAACATGAATGAAATAAAAATGTTTGATTATATATCCCCAATTTACAGTTGTAATCCCTTTGTTGTAGCTTGATTTTACATAACCTGCCGGGTTAGCATGGCGGTGGTGCGCACGCCAGGTTACTCAAAAGGTCGCGGGTTCGAGTCCCACCTTGGACAAGGGTGTTGTGTTTTATTTATCCAAATGGGGTATTTAGAATTCTAAGAAATGCTAACTGACCGTCGATGCACCCTATAAACTAAAATACTACGAGACTACTGTATTTCGCATTTTGATATATATAAAAGAACAATTCTCCAGACACAAAGAAAGCTTATTACTAGTCTTACAAAATACTAATACAAATTCTACGAACTAATCCGTAATTCAACAAAAAACGTTTAAATGGCTTAAATGTATTAATAAAATGTGCAACACTGGCACCGAAAGCGACTTAAATAGGCTTTCTGATTATGTAAACCCATCAACTGAACGACCAATGCTTACATTTTGTCAACAGAGAAACTTTTTTTCTTTCCTTCCAGTGGATTGTGGGGCCTAAAAGCATGTTATTGCGCGCATTCTGGATTCATGTCGACGCCTTTGTTGTCTTGAGCGGCCTTCTCACATCATATTATGCCGTTAAAAATCTACAGGAAGGGAAAAAAATGAATATAGGGAAGATGTACGTTCGACGATACATTAAGTAAGTCATTGTACATTTATTGACTTAAAGAGAGAAGAGTGCCTATTAACTCATAAATGGATAATTTTACAGAATAAATTACTCGCATTATCCATACAGTAAATAAATCTTGAATGAAATTTACATATGGATATGTAACTCCATAGAACTCATCACATAACCCATGATTCAAGAATTTATATTTTCTTCGAGAGAGAGAAAAAGATTCCAATTGACATCATAGCTTATATGTATGAATATGTATATATAATCACTTCGAAAAGGTTCACAATGTGAATAATATTGGTTCGAACACTAGTGGAACGTACAGAGACACAG
>WURS02286117.1:0-18764 GCA_011762765.2 Rhinocypha anisoptera
CGTAACGTTGCTAATTTTGAATTATAGCTTTAAGAGGTGAGGATAGAATTGATTGGAGCTAAGTGTCAAAATCGCGCGTTCAGAGCATTTGAATCTCAGGTGCCTTTCCCCTGCCATGTGGTATCCATTATTTCTAATACCCAAAAAAATTGCGCTGCTTAGGTGTTATTGTTAGATGGAATCGCTCCTCTGCATTACCAGTTGGGAAACAACGTCCAGAAACCAGAAATGCCCTGCCTAGATGCGAGTTCCCTCGTGGTTTAATAAAGCCCTTTGTCTACAGGTAGACTATGGGAAGTTGAAATTGGATTCCTTCTTGAAGGAAAATCACCTTAATTGCTCCATACACCAACATCGCTTATGATAAAGAGCAGAAAAGAGGTTTTATAAGTTCTCTGCCTGATCTTCTACATCTCTTTGCCTGTGGTCTGATCTACCCTAGCATAACGGGGTTTACAATATGTCGTTAACCTTTTCATTGAAGTAAGCTGGCTAAAATTTACACAACAAATTAAACCTATATTTTAGCCTACGATCAATGAGTAGATCTCAATCCAATTCCTCCGATAACATCGATACACTGCTACGTTTATCATAACGACCTTTCACAAACCTAGCTGTTCTACGTTTCGCCCGATCTAATTTCTAAACTAAACCCGCCCCATGATGATCCCATACACTGGAATGATACTCGAGATGAGGCCTAAAAGAGCGTAAAATAAAATCGCTCTTTTACCTTCACAAGTATTCTTTTTGCTGATCCTAGGTTTTTATCGGCACTTTACTGAGACCGCGCCAGACAAACCATTCAAAAACTTCCCCCCTCGTGGAATCGGGAATATGAGCAAGCGAGGTTGGTGCCGTGAGAAGCACGCGACCGCCTTCGCGAAACACGTTCGATTTGATCATCACGCCCGACACGTGCTCCGGCTCCAAGAAGGCCTCCCGCATACAGCAGCACGGCCGAGGATGTTGGCGTCCGCCCACAGCTGATTGACGGACGGGCCGGCGGGCGAGACGTGGGGAGGGGGAGGGGAGTGCGACGGAAAGAGGAGGAGAACCCCTATTACAGAACATCCTTGTACACACCGGCCGACTTTCGCCCAAGGAAAACCGCAACGGAGTCCTCTCGAATGGCAACCGTCGGTGCTCGACGCCTTGAAATCTTCCCAGAGACGAACATTTTTCCCGGCCGGCGGCTCGCACGGAGGGCGAATGGGACTCGTTCTGCATTTGTTAACAGGTGAAATCATCGCTTTACAGCATTACACGGCAACTCAGTCAAGGTGGAGGAACGGTGCGCGCCCAGTAATACGAAGCGACATACCTCCCGAAGATCTTGGAAGCAAAAACCTTTGGTGTGGCATTTCTTTGAGTAAACTAAACATGAAAAAAGTCGACACTTGTCCTCCGTCGACATTCTCAACTGAAACGAACTGCGTAGTTTCATGCGTCATTATGTTGAAATTGGAACATTTTAATGATTATAACCACAGTGATCAACCCGAAGGTTGGTATGTTAACTGAGGGTAGAGCTCACCTAGTAATAAGCCCACGGCGTGTGGAAATTCACACATCAGGGTAGAGGGACCAATTCATTTCCCTGTGTCGCCTGTGGTCTCCCACGAATACGTGGTACCCGAAAAGTTACTCAGCTTGGGTTTAGCTGAAGGTATCCGGAGGGACGTCACCCGGTCTCGAACCCGGGACCCCCGGTTAGTAGCCAAGAACTCTACCCACTGGGCTACCACGACCTCATTTTAATGATAAGGAGAATATTTTTTTTCAATCGCCCACAAACAGCACTAATAGGCCAATTACATTGGGCACTATAATATTTTTTTAAATTAACAAGGACGAAACATACACATACATGCCCCAGCTGGAGATTGAAAAATCCACCTAGTCGGGATTCGAACCCGATACCTCCGGGTTGGTAGACGAGGACGTTATACCCCGCCGCCACCGAGACCGGCAAAATAGACAAATGAATTGAAAAATTGGCATTTTCTTATCATCTCAATTGAAACTTTGTAATTGGGTGTGTTTAATCGACATTATTTTCGACCGGAAGTTTCAATTTTTATCGCCAGCCATGCCCTATAACTGACCAAAAGTAGTGATAACGTGAAATCGACTAGGGTAGGAGAATGGCGGACCTTTTGACGAATAAAGACTATAGGTACACTTGACTCGCGTGCAGACCCTTAGAGACATCGATTGTTTTTACATCTATGAGAGGCGCAGAGTTTCGTTAGAAACGAAACAATTGTTTGAGTGGTAGTCGGAATCATTAGTTTTGAATCTCAAATACTTTATTATTGTGCATGACGGAGAAGATTAGATGAATGAAATATCCTAAAAAATCTCTACCATTCATAAATTCATTTTTGTGCGGGGTTAGAGTCATAATAAATTAATTATAATTATTTATTTATTGAAGCGAATTGATTAATAATTAATTATGCGTATTGAATATACTTATCCATCGAAAAATGCTTAATTATAATTATTTAATTACTTATATTAAAATATAATTATATTTCGTATGTAACATCAAGGTAAAAATATGAGTGACGGTATTAAATATCAATAATAAGCATCTGTGTCGTGTAATCTGCAACTCAGTAATACCAATTTCAGCTGTTGCTATTTCGACCTTGAATCTAAAATCCCACTGGAATTAATCTTAGTGCCGTCCCAGCCAAAATAGTTGCTCCGAGTACCAATTTGGGCACGCGTTCCATAGGTTCGTCACCCCAGGACCAAGGTATCGTCCAATCTTCAGCTGGCGGGATAGAAACCTTTGTTTGCCTGCTCAGCATTTTCATATGATTTCACTGGATTTTCCTCTATTATAAGGGCCCCAAGGGGACTTAGCAGAGGGAAATGTAAACACCATGGTTCCCAATGTCAAGAAGTATGGGAGTTTAGAAGAAAAAGGATAAATCTTTAGGTTAGATGATTCCCTTCGAGCAATTTATAGACACCGATTTAGTTTCAAACAAACTGCGACAGTGAATTTCGTATTTCTCAGGAGTGTGAAAAATTACAAAACTCTCCACCACGTCCCTAAGTAAGATACGATGGATTGCTGTGGGGAATCTTGGTAACACGCTCCGAACTACATTCCTTCGTTATTTGTTTATCCCTTAAAAATTGAATTTATTCAGTTTTCATACGTATAATGGTCGTTACAATAGTCTATCCGTCAGTGGTAAATTTGTGATCAGCCTTGCACACCAATATGCAATTCTGTGGTAACATAAGGGATCTGGAATTCCTGAGGTTAAGCTGAAATCTCTTAGAATCAAATCATTCGTTTTGCCATTTGAAATGCATTGCTTTGACTTATCTCTAAGCGTTGTCCATAGAACATTACCCCTTCCACCACGGCCTTCAACAACCCATCGCCTCCTAGTATTTCCGTAATCCACTCATTATAATGCCTGATTCGATTTTCCCCTGTTAATAACCTCTCCTTCTCTAATGTCTCAAAACCTCATAATTTGTTAAAGCATACTGTCCCCGGAACTAAGTTGAGGAATTATTATGGTCAAGGACTAAAGACGGATGAGGACCAGTAATAAGGAAAGGGATAGTAGGAAAAAATTCGGTTTGGAAGATGAAAAATCAACGATTCCAAGGGGGGAAAAAATGCCCTCAACCGGGATTTGAAGCCGGACCTTTAGGTTGCAGGTCGAAAGGTCGTTCGACTGGCAATCGAATGGTCAGGGTTCAAATTCCGGTTGGGAGAACAATTTTTTTTTCTTTAGAATCGTTGGGTTACCGTCGTCCTCAACATATTTTGTGTTCGTCCTCTTGTATGCTGCTATCTCTTTCGTTAGTTCCAATTATTTTTTTTTGTTTTCGCCATTTGGCGATTTTTCTATGATGAATGAATGTGTATGTGTGTTTGTTTGGTAAAATAAACCGACTCGTGCATTAGAGGAGAGTCATGAAGATTTTAGTTACTGGGTGAAGATGGTCAAAGAGATTCCCGAAGCTCATGTCTGAAGTCTCATTAAGGGAAAAGGTGCACTTACGAAGGAACACATGTAGGAGACAAGGGCGATTGAAATAAGGAGAGGGCAGTATGAGATGAAGAAGTTGTTCCAGAGAGACAGGGACCCGAATAAATCTCGACTAGCACCAGGCATTCCTTATTGCATGTTCCCCAAAAAAGGAAAGTCTCAGCTGGGGATGTTGAAGTAATTAGCTATTTAAACTTTCGTTAGCAATTAAAACTCACCCTTTGTGCAAATGGAACTGCGTGATTGATAATTTTTAATCGAGTCAATTAACGTCATAAGTGTCAAAATAATTGTTTATTCTACAGAACGCTTATTGGTTTCCACGTCAAAGCGTCGTCATCAGGTGAAGAAAACCGAGATTGCGTAAACAATGACAATAAACAACCATTTTGTCAAAAATTATGAACAGATTCCATAAAGTTACACCTGAAAAATATATATTTAATTGACGTGGATTAAATCAAAGCAAATGACTTCTAGCTTTGACGTCGAAACCCTGATCGTTATCCATTAAAAACTCCTGTCGAATAAACAAATAGATATTTTGTCACTAATTATGAATATGGATTCAATAGAGTTACTCCTGAAATTGCAATATGCTGTTTAAATTATACTTGGGTTTTGAATTCATTTCCTGCTATCAACTACAGTGGTACTTCGTAATAATTTGTTTTCCAAGATAGTAGATGTAAGCTCTCTTATTTCGACTTTAAAATGGTTATCGTATATTGATTTGATTGACGTGGACTAATAAACTCAAATTATATTTTGGTGACGCAAAATTTTCAGCATCAGATATAATTTTGATATTAATTATATCCGATCATCATCATTAGTAAATCACTCCGAAGATTAGTTGACTACAGCCCTCCATTCTTTCCTATCAACTCTCTTACATCATAATAGTTCTCATTTCTAATGAATCTTATAATTTTCCCTATATATATTGTCCCTCGTCCTTCCCTGCGGGGTCTTCCCCTTTATTTTTCATTCTATTATATTAATTCCCAAGGTGTCTAACTGCAGCTTGGTCATCTTCCGATTTGAAAGCTTTCCATAACTCCAACGGACCTTACGTTCCTGTTCCAAGTATTTGAGCTCGCGGAGACAAATATTACTATGCCAGCAACTTATAAAGTAAAGGACATTTTTACACATTCAGAGAACAAAAAGAGTATACAAAAACCATCACTGCTACGAGGTAGGCCTATCCCGTTGGCATAGTGAGTCCGTTCTGCTCACAGCGTCATGTGGAATTTAGCGGCAGACGACGTCATTTTTGGGCATTTTAAGCTGCCGCAGTCCTCATCATATAATTTATTAGTAACTGAATTGCCATTCTTGCAAAACCATTCGATATGAGGTCTCCTTATCCACTGATGAATTACCGAAAGACTCGTATATACACCCCCAGATTTCTCCATACCTTAATATTTTAACCATTCTCATTCATATGCAATAGGCAATAGCTCAGTAAAAAAAATATTTTGTTCACACCGAATACCTTTGAAACTATAAGCTGAGGTTGCCACGGAAAAAAATTGTTGGCCATTAGTAGTTGTATGAGTCAATACGCTCATTCATTTAGCAGATTCGTCGAAACTCTGCGCAGGGTTTGATATCCATAGTAAATGATTAACACTTTACATTTGTACTTTTTCACACTGTAATAATATATTGTGGAAAAGTAGTGTTAATCATTTCCTAGCTAGAATTTTCTACCTGGTTCAGTTAAGTATTCATACCGAATTCATTTGTAATCATTATGTATACAATCGAACTCCTACCGAAGCAACTTTACCAAACACTATTCTAAAACAATATCAACTTCATTACTTTGTATATATCCACCAAATTAAAATGGAGAGTGACTGGTTTCCATGGTAATCGTCACCATCTGGTCTTTGTCATCGAGATCAGTCGTGCTCTATTTTAATTTTGTAGATATATACCATGTATTGAGTAAATATTGAATAAATATGGAATTCCACCTAGTTACGTCCTCCTCAGTGAATTTTATTGAACACTACGATATTCTATCCCAACCGGTTGCTACTGCACAAAATCAGGTACACTTCTGAAATGCAACTCATTTCATTTTCGGACATGACGACAAGCAACATCCCTTGACAAATATAGGATAATAATCACCCCCAAGTTACTTCTAACTTATCAATCAGATAAACAAACCTAAGGGAGTTAGGAGACCAAATCATCAAAATGGGTAGGTAAAGGAGTCTTGTGCATTATCCTCATTAGGGATAGCCGCCACATTAATTTCTCCCTGGTTTGACTCAATTCATTAAAGTTAACTGGCAGACCTTTTTGGATGCACTGTGTTTCAACTTCTATCACGACATCTATAATATCCAAGAGGTGGCTCTACTTAATATAATGTCAGTTGGCCACTGAACCCAGATGATTACAGTAGGTATGCAATTGGCTACCGAACCCAGTCGAGTATACTGGATGTTTGATTCAGATACCGAATCCGGTTTAATGTTTCAAAAAGCAGGTATGCTACCGCAACCAGTGGACAACATTATTACGGGGAATACGCCATTTAGAACTATAGTGTTAGTAATTTTAAAGTAAATTTAGGAAAGAAAAATATAATTGTCGAATAGTTATTAGTAGCACGATACACAATAGTACATACCTCGTGCTTCACATCGAGGACTTGGTATTTGAAATTCACTCATTTATCCTCGGGCCAGTCCCACTCCGTCAGCTGCTGTTTCTTACGAAGACAAAGTTCTGAAGCGTGAGCCAAACAAGCTCTTTTTCCGTAAAACTTTATATGACGAAGTCAAGTTTTGTATTGCATGAGATTTCCATGCAAGTTCCGAAGAATGTTTCGCGATTAAGACATATTTCACGTCTGCAGTCATATTTCGCGTCACAGAACCATGAGTAAACAACGATTGTAGCGCTACCTCGTGGAGTCTAGGGTAACTATTAACTGATGAGTTTAACGAAGGGAAAAGAGCGCGAATTTCATATGTACCTATATATTTGTGTTTTTTTTAGAGATACATAAAGATTTTATGAGGGTTTGCTGCTTCTTCCAAAAAGAGGTAATCATTTGAACTGGCCATATTTGAAGCCCGTTATCCAGATTGATTGAGTCCTCCAAAGGAATTCATTCATGACAGAGCTGAGTGAAATGGATGACACATAATGAGTGAGATTTCTAAGTACGTGCATGAACGTTTAGCATATTTTGATTATTTAGTCTGTGAGTCCATCAAATTAATCCTCAAATAGCTAGATCAACGTGGAGTTAATTTATCTCAATTTGTGGGATGGTAAAGGGGCGTTCCAACACATTTACCTAGCCTGGCCGTTCTATTAATAAACATATTTATTTTTTTAATCAAGTCCAAAAACAGCACGAGTCCAATTAAATTGAATACATAACAAGTAACAAAAATAACCAACTAATAAACAAAACATGAATATACATAATTTATAAATAACAATAGTTCAGATAGAGAGACGAACCTTCGCAAGGAAGAAGGAATCAGTGGTGCAGTAAGGAGGTGAATGCGATATAAGGAGGATGAACGTCCGCGGTAGGGGTGGGCAGCATGGAAGGAAGGAGTCCATGTCAGGGTGACTTTTAGGAAAGTTATTATAAGTTGACGGGAGTCGAAAGACGAAGGAACGTTTTATTAAGGATTCACTTTCGCTATTAGGGCCTCGCCTTCTTTCCATGGATTTTCTTCATTTCATTCATCGAAAATATTCTTAATTACGACTGCGACCGAAATTTCTGCATCTATATTCATCTATTCTAATGTGGATCGTAGCTTACACGAGTCTGAAACGTATTTCCTCGATGATGGAAGATTGACGGCTTTTGAGATTTGGGTGTGGCGAAGGTTGGTGAAGGAAGAATTGGAAGGGAGAAACGCAATGAAATTTTTTTACCCAATGAAAGGAAGGATGGTTGAAATTATCGGAGGTAATGGACCGTAGTAGTTAAAGGCCGTAGTCGACGTAGACGGCAATAAAGGGTGGAATGTTGGAAAGGTTAGACAGGGGTGGTAAAAGATCAGGCCTTGACATATTGCCACCCCTGTAAAATGACCAGGTTAACGATGTAGAGATGACGAGGGAATCATCGTAGTAAGTTGATGACTTTGTTATCTGTACAGTTTATGAAGAACCTACATTTATAACCAGTAGTTTACCGATCATCCACACCATTCATTGTCCATCAAATCGCCGCCCCCCAGGTGAATTTGATTAAAATCTAAAAGCAGTGATCGTATCCATAGATACTCAAATGCGTTCCACAGTTGTTTACAACCAGAGAGCACAAGCAAATGTGTACTGACGTCTCTTTTACATGTTAATAGATCGAAGCCCCAACCGCATAAGGAAGCCATTATTCCAAAGTATTCAACCAGAACCTTTCTCGGACCATTTTTAGTCGCAGTACATTTGACGAAAGGGTTAATTTGAGTAGTTTAAATGCACTTCTTGCTATATTTTTTTATAATTTTTTTTATAAACTCGCATGAATGTGACCACAAGCTCAAAAAAAACAAAGCCTGCATACCATGCGAAAAGTTATATCTTCCATTAAAATTTTATGGGGTGTCGCTTCTTTTTAATGCTGACAGGGTTAATCACTGTAAACATAAACAAGGCATAATATTCACATGATCTTAACAAAGTGCGGAGGTGCGTATTCCCTATGTCGACGAAGGTAACTGGACGCTCTACTCACTAGGCCATGGCATTATATATCTTGTTAATTTTTTTCTCATTCATGGTTCTTAGTCCTGTCATTAACGTGTAACACACCAAGTGTAGAAAATACCAAAACAGAGACATGTACGGTGTTTAGATTACACATAAATATTCGCATTTAGTATGCATATAAAATGCAGGAGAAGTAATTGTAGTGTTCCGCAATAGGGAAGGCAGGATATGCATGTTATCCCCTCATGCCATGTGACAACCTTTTCATTTCACCGTAACTCCTCTAAGTAACCACTTGCGTCCTCTTCCTTGTCTTCTGTAGTTTCTACTATTAGGAAACACCTTCTCATCCATTGTGTTCCGACGATTTTATTTTTATTTTCCACAAGGTGCTTTCTTTTCTCCCTTTCGTCTAATTCGTTCTTTTCTCACTTTTCCCATCCAGCTAATCATTTCCATCTCTACCAAATGCATCCAAAATTCAAATTACTCCATTGTTCTTTCTTCGTTCCTTTAAAACGTCCATAACTCTGCTCCATGAAGAGCTGCATGCCACACAAAAGGTTGCAAGTCTTTTCCAAGAGTTCCAGGTCGAATCGACTCCGCGATATTGTTGTCTTTTATCGAATGCTTCCTTTCAATTTTCGAACAAAGGAAAGAATTTCTTCATATTTTATCTTACTTATTCCATGGCTGATTAAACTTCGATGCAGTTTCTGATTTTGGAATGTAATTATCGCATTTCATTCACATAAATGGTAAACATTAAGAGACCTTGATTATTTTTTTTTCTAAAATATAAACCCAAATACCACAGTGCGTCTTATGGGCCAGGAAATGCGATATCTCTCCGTGGGTTACTCCATTTATGCGAACGTCTTCTGTGGAGTTGCACTTTTCATTTCACTTTCGTTCTTACGTTCGCGATTTCCCCAGAGAAAATTTCTCCTTTCAAATTTTTCCACGACAGGAATGACTGCTCGCCACCGGAGCTTTTTCCACCTCCTCGTAAGGTTAAAGCTTCTTCCTTGGCTTCGGCACAAGTTCACCCGTTGCGTCACTGTGCTCTCTTACTGCCGTCATTTGCTCTCCGAGATGGTAAGACTATCTTCTTGCATGGCGCTGGAGGGAGGGGGAGATGGGATTGTTTTCACTTCAAGGTCACGCCGAAAGTCCGGTTTTTTCCGGTTCTTCCTTTTTCTCGGGGTATGTGGCCAGACGGATATTCTTAAGCCGTGATAGTTTTCTTCGCACGTCAGTAACCTCACCTCGCTTTTCTTTTGTTTCAGAAATTCTCGAGCGGCATCCGCAAAGAGACGGGTAATGGTAGCATCTACACACAGAAGAAAGGAAAAAACAGTGTGGAAAAAAACAGACTAATTATCGCTACATGCGGCGAAAATTTTCTTTTCTTTGGCAAACGTAAATTGAAACTTTCGTAATGGTTAAGCGGATGTATCTGCAATTTTAAGACTTTTGTTTTCTTTTGCAATCTTCACAATTCGTCCACATTGCGAACTCCATCCGTGCAAATATCGGCACTGAACTCTGGCGTTTGTGAACACGATTGTTTGTAGCGTTGCCTTTGGCCCTGCTCGACCAATTATTACCGAAATTCTCTCTGTGAGCTCACAAACGTTGGCATATACATTCACGTAATTCATACCTAGATTTGCTCACCACAAAAAGGGTGCGCTACCGATACGGAAATATAGTCCCGAGTGCTCGACTTGTGAATACCGACCATTTGGAATCATGGGCGGTGAAAAGTATCATTTATAATGTCGTTACGGCTGTTTTTAAGACATTGAAAACCTGGATTTAATTGGTAGATCACTTCATATTAATAAATTAGCAACGGCCAGTAATAAATACGATGAAAACAAACTGAAGTCACGGAGTATTGGAACATATGTTGGGTTTTCATTTCTCGTCTTTCGTGGCCATTAATTTTAACCATAAGGGCTGGTCGAGCGTTGAGGGGATGTCTGGATGACCTTGATATCAGATACGATACGCTAAAACTTAATATATTCACTTATTAAGTAGGACTTCAAATGTGGAAAATGCACTATTTGTGTCGGAGCTCTAAATAATTTCGAATTTAACAAACGCTTAGCGGGAACATTTAACGACAATAAATACGGGAAAACCGCAAAGAGACAATTAAAATATGGCCATCAAGTATTTAATTTTCCTTCCATCATCATGGCTGGTGTCCTAACCACCCCTGTCACACGCCCCTGGTGTGGCATTCGTAAGAAGATCTTTTATTATTAATAATTATTCGTAGATCTTAGAATTTGCACACAATTTGACGCCTAGAGGTGCAAGTAGTCTCCTCATCTGTTAGCTCAGTTAAACGACATGACCCCATGAAGTCTAAATATGAAGAACCGACATTACCCCCCGAATTGTTGATGGATTTGAAGGCCAGTAATATGTTCGACACTTATGATATATCAGCACACTTACGATACCTCAGTGTGAGGTTTCAAATCTGGCCAGCACTAATAGGCTCTTCAGACCGGAAGGAAAGATATAAAAGTATAGGAATGGAAGGGTAGAACTAAGTAAGGTTCGGAAGAGCCTCAAGTAATATGTTTCAATTCGTAGTTAGCTGAAAACAGTAGGCATTCGTAAAAGTGAATGTATTATTTTATCGTCTCGGTTTAAAATTATTTAACCACCATCCTGGATCGAAGAACTTTAATTTCCTCGATAAACGTGCGTGGATTGCCATATCTTATCGTTGAATTTGCTTAGTTTCAATTATAAGTTTTTAAGTTCGCCGCTGCTGTTGTCTTAATCGTCGCTTTTAATCTGCTTCCCTCTCATATTCGGTACAAGTGGCGCCATCTTATTTCTGTCCAACAAACTAACTGCTCGTACCCAGCTCTGCAACATCTAGAGGCAAAGTGTTCATTTTGATTTAAACGTATCATTTTACCGAATAATCGGAAATTGTCATACGCCTATTCCTCGTGGAATTACATAAGTGACATAACGTACCAAAATACCACTAATATTACATTCATTACATCCGATACCAGGGAAAATATTGGTATCTGTTTCCAATGTTTGTCGTTGAGGCTATGGAATTCGACTCGAAGCGTCCATGAGTCGACAGTTACAGTTCAATGAAATAATAAAAATAACGCGTACTGGAGCACCCAGTGAAACTTATATTATAGATTAAATTTAATATGTTCTGTGGCAGCTGGTCCACTTGAGAACACAAATAAAGTGCTCCTAACAGACCAAAAACAAACCACACTGTGGTCACAAGGGAAATGATACAAAAGTTATCAGTCAGACATACATATACACTTACTTGCATACAAATTTATGCATGTACATGTGCATTTAAATATATATATTTTTATATATTTATTTATTTTTGTCTAATCTTCTGTCTGAGGAAGGTGGTTCAGCAGCCACCGGAAATTTAAAAATAGTGAGTCTTTTTATCTCTATGCCACGTTTTTTTTGTGTTCTTTTGTGTGTGACAATCATCTTCTCACTTGAGTCAACTCATGACGTTATATATATATATATAATATATAAATATATACATATATACATATATAATATATACATATATATAAATATTAATTGCATCATAACATATATAAATAATATTATTACGGAAACAAGATATAGTGACAGGAATCTCTGACTTACTATAATATGAATGGTTTATGTGTAGAACCTATTTGTTCAGATGTTAATCATAATATTTCAATTTGAAACTAGTTATTGTCATGACTTTTTTTGTGTGTTACACTTTGCCTTGGTTGACGGAACAGTGGAAAGCGGCTACAGAGCCGAACCCCCAGCTCCCCACCACCAGCGGAGGCATCCACTTAGCTGGGTGCAGCAACGCGGTCGCAGGAGCGCCCCGCCGCACCAACCACTCGTGAGGCTGGGAGCCAACTTGTCCGACCAAGAACCCCCCACACCGAAGTTTATATATATATAAATATATAATGCCCGCAGAGAAACTTCCCGGGCCGATTCGCTACCTTGCTACATTCAAAACTTTTCTCTTTCACAGCCTCCTCACAACGAACGTCTTGCGTGGGACGTGGCCCTACCCACTTCTCGGGATGATCGGTCACCTGGGAAGGTTCCTCTTCTTTGCCTTCTCCTTCATCGTCGTGTGGCTCTCTTCCCTGGCCGGCGAGAGGATCAACGCCAAGTTGTGGGGTGAGGACATATTCCGCACGTTGCCCTAGCATGTAAACGAATTTATTCTGGCATCATCTTCAGACCGTGTGTTCAACCATTAAAGAGCTCACAAAGATCACAGGATTCCGCTGTAGAGAGTATTCCGATCGGCGTCACTGTGGACAGGTTTCCTCCAAAGGTTTATCCAACCGCAACGTTTCCAACTCTTTGGAGGATATAATGAACCATAGGCTGCATGCCGTATTCTTGCAAGGGACTTGGGACTTGTCGACAGAGTAATTGCTCGGTGTGGCTTCAGGCAGGGGACGGATTCGTTGCGTATAACACGTGTTAACAAGTGTGAGCATGAAAATATTTGAGAAATTTTAAAAGCAGTTTTTTCTTTAATGGTTACGATCAAGAACTAATTTTATAGCTTTTAAAATTATGATGCTGTTAGCTCTAGCGTTATTCATCCCGCCGTTACTCACACGTACCAGACACCATCAAGCTATGCGGTGCCTGGTATAAAAATAGCCTCCATATATATTAAAAGCATTTTTTTAAAATCACTCCCTACCGTTAGGATTGCCGAGACAGTCCCTGTTCGACGTCACAAATCGACGATTTACTCTGGTGAAACTTTTCTCCAGGGAGAGCGACTCTAGTACTCTTCATGCTCAAAGTTCCAATCCCGGTTTTCAATCGTTTGTCACATTACACCGAACGATTCCTCGACAGTTAATCTCCATTTTCCTCAGATGAATACTTGCACTGGATTCGCAAAGTATGTTATTAAGGATTTTTAATCAACTTCGTTAACTGTATTACTGATTCAGGGCTGATATATAGAAAGGAACTCACATTGAAATAAAGATGTAGCACTTTTCCACAAATTAAACACTATTACGATACGCTGCGTTTCGGCTCACTGAGCCATCCTCGGGTACAAGACCTTTTGTTCCTTCTGATTTCTATTGTGCCCGATGGTAGCTATTGAAGGTCTTGTACCTGATGAAGGCTCAGTTAGTCAAAACGCGCGTCGCATTAAAGTATTTATTTGGTGGAAAAGTTCTACATCGTTATTTCATTGCATTCAAATTTATTTTATTTTGAAAGGACAAAACTGTGGGATCCACTATGAGCTGTTTCTCCCCTGCGAAGCCGAACGCTTAAACAAAAAAATCATCTCGTTTGAATTTTTAAAAATTCGAAAATTCGCTGTTCTCGTACAAATATACACGAACGCAAACAAAGTTAGGCATGTTCACTTCTTTTCTTAAATACTTATTGGTGAAAGATTAAAAAAAAAAATCCAATTTCAAAATTAGGTATTTATTCACTGAAAGCAATTGGCATTGGATATTTCAACGACATAGTGCTTTTAGCTAAACACAGAAGTACAATATAGAATGAAGATTTATGTACATATAAATACACGAGTCAAAAGAACTTATAACTTAACACAAAAGCGAAAATTCTGTGTACAGATATGAGACATATAAAAATATAATGAAAATTCCCGATAAACATCTCTGCATTTATCAGCAGCAATAGTTGCATGAAACATTATCATTGGTGACAGACGAACATCAGACACCGAGAAGTTGACGTAGACAAACTCCATGGTCTTGCTACAAATTTTAATCCATTGGAATTTTGGGTGACATTATGCACCTCATAATATGTCTATTTCAAATATTTTATTTCGTAAATGTCAAAATGCTTTTTTCCAGTTTTGATTGTCCAATGAATATAGTTTTTAAATGTTTTCAGCGTCCACCTTATGTTTACCGAGATTACAATGCAATATTTTTTGGTGAAAATCTCTTGGGTTTCCACCGGGTCAGGTTCTCCATGTCCTCAGGAGAAGAACATGGGCAACCTGACCCGGTGGGAAACCCGAGATATTTTCACCAATATTATTCGCCGGGAAAACACTAGATCATGCACTATATTTTTTGCTTCTTTTTTTTACTAAAACTGCCTTTCCCTTGGCTTTAGGGTTGTCCACAAGTAGTTTACGCGTACAGTACATTACATGTTACGCATTTACATTGACAACGATGATTTGATTGCGATACAAAATATGTCATTTCAAATTCATTACACTGTCAGCAACGATCCTTGTCTCCGTAACACAGTGGCCTAATCGAAAAATGTTCCCGTCGAACATTTAAAAACATGAGAAACGGCGTCCAATTGAACTCATATCAAAGCTAAATAACAGTGAAAAATTGCTTTAGATCGCAATGCACTAAGCAATGGTCTGACAATGTTGGTGGGTGAGTATTGTGCTTTATGTATATCGGTTCATTAACTATTTATACCACAATATGGGATAATTACGATGTGATTAATCTTCCAAAAAACCCATAATTCAAATTTACATTTGTTTCCCATTTTGAAAATGAAATGTTTTGCGACCTGGGTCGATTTAAAACGAATCTGTGAAAACTGATGAAAATTCCCTGAATTGGAAATAAGAACTAAAATTAAAATGTGAAAAAAAATTTTAGCACCGTGAATTTCGAGGGAGCACAGATTACGCCTCTCGGTTGATGTAGTTATCTGAAAAGTTTATAACTCTGATAACTTCCAATTAATGTACCCATTGTTCACTTTTTAAATACTTCTTTTCTATTTTTTTTCGCAGGCGAAAGCTGCAACCGTCAGGTGGCACACCAAAAAACCCAAGAACCGACAAAAATACATTGATTCCTGTAGATGATATTTTGTTGATTTTGATAAAATGTATTTTTTATTCATTTATATAAATATATTATTCGAACATGTTTTATAATAAAAATTAAAAATTGTTAATCTACGACGGAAGTTTCGATTATGGCCTTTATGTCCTAACGTAACCATTAACATATTCCTTTTGCGAACAAACCCAATGTCACGAATGTATCACTCTCAATGCACCATAATTTTTTTTGTTTCCTTCTATCTCTTTGCTTGTGATTATCGTTGAGGTGTCAAAGAGATAATCACAGTGAAAATGAGAACCAGTTTACTTTGATAACAATCGTATTTTGTCTTTCGATTTCCACGTTATAAAAAAGGTAAAAGGCAGTTAATATTGAAGTGTATTTCTCCTAATTTCATTAATACTTCAACAAGATGAGTTTCGCCATTTTAAATTCAGAGAAACGATCAAGTGAGTCGAAGTGTACTTAGAATGCAATTATATTGTGTTCACACTAAATCAATGAAACATTCGTGACGCCAAACAAAGTCGGTGTTTGGGACTAAGCTAGACGCCATTGACTAGTAGAACACTTAGTTTATGTGGTGAAGAAAATCACACGAATGGTTCCTTTGACAACAGTTAAGAAAACATAGTTTGATTGTGACTCCCAAAACATGTGGGTCATGTTCTTCTTTTGACAATTTAAGAACATCGAAGATGTACTAAAGTGATTGAGTTGAGAGATTATTTTTTCCGAAATTTCCATCGGATATTTTTAAATGGGAGTACTGATCAAAATTAGTAATCCCAGCTATGGTGGGAGACATAATTCCATTTGACTCATGCAACTTCACTTCCGGCGTTCCCCCAAATAGCTTAAGGAAAAAAACGAAAAATATATATTTTATGTGATAGAAACACGTAAAACTTCACAGCGAGTGACAGGTTATGTGTGAACAATATACTTGGGATCTCACTTTGTTTCCTTTAATTTGACGTGAGTCATAAATATCTCGCCGGTGATCACAACACGGATACCCCATTCACTTAGGTCACATAAATTGCTGGTCTTTTAGGTGAGTCTTATTCTTCCGACTCTGCAGCCCGAACGTCTCGGACCTCATCAGCAGAAAGCGAGGAGAATCATTCTTCCGATGGTGACAGCTTCGCTTCTCCTCATTTCCTCAGGTACGCATCCCGCATTTCATTTTATTCCTTAAAGGAGAGAAAAGAACACGGGAAAAATTAATGGCATTCCTAACTACTAAATCCACAGCAGTAGACCAGAAGGCCGATGAAGCCGACAAGGGTGGAGTTGACCCCAATTAAACCATAAATTTGTGAGGCCACAGTTATCACGATGCATTGTCTAAAATTTTATTCATTGTCTAAAAACTCCCTCGACTCGGGTTAGGAAGGCAGCTCCCGCGTGACCAAGAGTTCCTTTTTCCTGAACCACCAACAAGAAAGTTCTACTCCTCAGAGAAATTCACAAGACCTGGTTTCGGTTGGGGGTACCACGACACCTTGAAAACGGACTAGACGCCGAACACCCTTCGTCTGGGCTTTTATTATGTGCATACAACCAATATGGGGACAGGCACATTTCGAATTAAGTATTTGAAGGAGAACTGCTGAACGCGTCATTGTATACCGTGTACAATCACATCCGGCTTCAGTCGAGGAAAGCGCCTATAAGAATGTCATCTATCAAAAGTTAATTGAACACTAGAGAAGTCAAAGAAATGGAATGTTTCGATAAGAATTAAGTAGACTGAATAGTAGAAATAAATCCAAATTGTATAACATGCTGAGATAATGATTTCAGAAAAAAATACACTTAATTTCTAACTTGGTATGCGTATTTATGAGGATTGTTTCATGCCGTCTGCCCTGGAGACGGGGCTTTGCACTTGTTTCAAAGAATTTCATGCACCGAGAAAGTGAGCGATAGTCTATTATTCCTTCTACCCGGAGGTAAGAAAACGATATTTGCTGAACGCATTCCAACGCTGAAATGGAACTGTATGCATCTTGTGAAATGAAGGATATACTGGAGATGTAATATGAAATGAGGTAATTGTTACGTCAAATAATTATTACACACCAAATTTTTTTTTAAGTCGACAAAAACAATCCCGCTTCATGAAGTATTTTCTCATCGAATTCTGTCGACCTTCAAGTAATTAGGGTGGCTCGAAAAGAATTATATTTTGAGCAAGTGATTGTTTTGACAAGAACACCAAGTTTATTTTTAAAAAATTACGGGTTATGCCACAGTATTTTCACGTAACTATGATATGATTCACAGTGAGATAAGTAGTGAAATAAGCGTGCCATCATGAAAAACGTTATAAACAATACGTCCGGATTCCGCAGATTTATTTTTTTACCTTTTACTACCCCGGTTTCGACGTCAGAGCGTCGTTGTCAGCGAGACTTGAACGGACGGTAAAAATAAATAAAAATAAAACTGCGGAATTGACAAATTCGTTAACGACTTGATGAGACAAATTCCATAAATTCGCTCCAGAAACGATAGAATTTAGCCTTACCATATTAAGAGGAAGAATTCTTTACAGGACCAGTGTCAGAGGTTGTTTGGAAAGAAAATTAATATTTAGAAAACGAAAGTAATGAGATTTTCCAGAAGTAAGAAGGATAGGCTAAATATCAAGCCAGAAGGAAATAAATTAGAACAGATAGAAAAGTTTACTTATTTGGGAAGCATCATAGACTAAAATGGATGTAGTGTCATGGATATCAGACGAAGAATTGCATTAGCAAAAGAGGAATTTGCGAAAAAAAAAGAGTTAATGAGAGGGACCCTAAATAGAGATTTGAAGAAAAGATTAGTGAAAACCCTAATATGGAGCGTAGAACTATATGGATCCGTAACCTGGTCCATGAGGAAGGATGATGAGCATAGATTTTGGAGGCTTTTGAGAGATGTGGGTTTGGCGACGGATGGAGAAGGTGGAGTGGACAGAGAGGAAAACGAACGAAGAAGTTTTGAGAATGGTAGGGGAGGAAAGGCGTTTTCTGCGAGAGATCCAAAAAAGACAGGAAAGGTGAATGGAAGGGGTACTCAAAGGCAATGGGTTGCTAAAGGTTGTAATAGAGGGCAGAATGTTGGGAAAGCGGGGTAGGGG
>WURS02286335.1:0-18761 GCA_011762765.2 Rhinocypha anisoptera
AGATTTTCGTCAAATGAAGAGGCAATCACCTTCGTGAACAATTATTTTGCAGAGAAAAATGCAGAGTACTTTTTGGACAGAGATGGGAGCATTGCTGGGAGTGTGTAGAGTTACAAGGAGACTATGTTGAAAAATGAAAAAAAATTTTCAGAAAAAATGTCTTGTATCTTTGTTGGAAACTTTTCAAACCACCCTCGTACATGTCAGAGCCGTATGAATATGCTTCTCAGATAACTCTAAAAAGTTGCAATTAAAAATCATAAATTCGGCTTATGTAAAGTAGAGGGCATTTCCATCTGCAGGAGGTGACTAAGTCACCTTTAGAGTAAGCAGAAAGGGTGAATAAAAGATGAATTAATAAAAAACTAAGAAGAGGTGACTAGAAAAACTAGGAAATGTCTTCAATGCTTTTACTAGACTCCCTTAAGGTCATTCTTGAAGGTGTTAAAAATCAAATAAGTGCAGATGATTCTGATATAGTTCCTGTAGGAAAAACGGACCTATTTCACACTACTTGAGTTGTGATTTCGTTACAATTTATTATCTCCTTGTAATGCTTTGAAAGTAAGACGCTATCAAAATTCTCAGAGATGAGTAAAATGTTCATGCAGTATGCAACAATTCTCATAAAAAATGATAATGTAATTTCAACTGATTAGCTATATCATATAAACATATATGCATGTGGTACTTAGTCATAATACAGTAAATAAACCAAGATATGTATGTAGAGAATTAAAGTTACCTATGCCTGACATTGAAAATGCATTCTCTATTAAAATGAAGTTGCTTAAAGTAATACATAATGCCTTAAAAAAAATGGAGTTTGAAATTTGTGGGGGGGGGGGGGATTATAGTCATAGAGGAGTAATATTCGGATAAATATGGCATAAGTGCATGCAAACAGGAGACATTTTGACACAGCAATACTCTATTTAGTGGAACACTAATTGCCATCGTATGTGTAATACTTACAGTTGTCATCCTCGCTCAGGAGCCCATGGGTAAGGCAGACGCCAGCACTCATTGCAAGGGCCTGGAATCATATGCAGAGTGAAAGTGAGGAGAAGCAGAAGCTATAATAGCGAGAAATAATTACAGATCTAATGTCATTAGAAGTAACCTCAGGCATTACTGACTTAGGGATATTAAATACTTTCTCATTTGGATTCACTACAATTGGAGATAAGTTAAAGTTCAATAATACACAACTCTCTGCCATGATTTTCTTGCCTTTTAAACTAAATGCCATGAGGATGGTCCCTAAAGGGGTGATTATCCCTGGTGTCAAGGATGGCCATTCCAAATCTAGTGAAAGTTGCATCAAGTTACTAAAATACTTTGTTGCACCAAATGACCAAAAGCAAATAATACTGCAGACATTCAGAAATGCTTTTAAGTAAGGTCAATCAGAAATGTTAAGTGTAATGCACTTGCATCAGTAATGTGTGAATATGGTGTGTCTGAACATTCTTTGCATGCAGACATCAATAGATTTTTCATTATATTGGTGCAATGAAAAAGTTTTGAGAAAATCTAACTGCCTGTTTCCTGTGAAATAAGGTTCGTTATTTGATTCCTCACTGCGAGAAGTGCCACACCTGGAGATATTTATAACAGATTTGCAAAGTGTATGATCTGAATCCCACAAGTAATGGGAAAGTTCACAAGTGCGTGAGACTATTTTAAGAAGCCCAGGAGAAAGTTCAATGCTTGGCCAAGCCTACTAAAAAGAATGACTATCTTGTGAATGTAGAGGACATAATTATTTGTGGATGATTTACTACTTCAGCTCTAGCAGTGAATTTCCACACCACGGTCAATTTTCTAGCAAATGTTTACTAAAGAGCATACAATGATGAGATTAACTAGTTCTTTTCAACTTGCTATGATGAGGAAGGCGATAAAGACTGCTGAGTGACATTCTCACAGGAGATGGAACATTGGTATCCCAATTGATCCCTGAATCAAAGCAGCAGGAAAACCTATAACCACTGAAGCATATTTTGAAACCTTAGGAATACTTCATCACACATTACAGAATAAGCACCACGTGGCATGCTGTCTGTCAAAGTTGTTGATTTGGTACAATTCAACGTTTCATATTGCTATTCCGATGAAACCACTAATTGAATCATTTGGCTGGCACCAAATGAAGATCCCTCCACATTTAAAAAAAACTGTAATTGTTCATTAGGTTGAATATAGTAAGAGAGGAACATGAGGTCCTAATTTCACTGGATTAATAAAGACAAAAAGTCCAGATCTAACTCCATCATACTATGTACCATGTTTTTCCTCCACCCGAGAAGGTTGCTCACCAGTGCTCTTTTAAAAATTGACAAAGATATAAAAGCAATGGTACAGGAGTGGCTGTCCTCTAAGGGGGCAGAGTACTACAAAACTTTATCCCATGCTACTATATATATTTGAACATGGAAAGTACTGGGAAAGTAGCTGAAGGTGTATTAAAATATTTGAAAAAATACCAAATTACTTAGATATTGATTTATTTGAAAAAGACCCTTACTTAAAAACAACCATTGTACTTCAAGAATATAAGGGCATTATAATCATTCCCAGTGACCAATCACAGCTATCACGGATAGATCATTCCACAAAGGAAGTCACCTCATTGCTGAAAAAGCCGTCCCTCAAGAAGTGCAGAAGCAATGGTCAAAATGGCCTAGTGAGAGAGTGAATTGACAATCATCAATCTCACCCAAAGAAAAGAAAAACAACAAAATTACTCAGCTCTAGAGACTGCCATGGTACACAAGAAAGGCTTTACAGTGAGTGAAACAGGTGCCCTCACAAATTTTCTGACAAGACATTGCATACCAGAACCCCTTTTGCAAGAAGGCTGTATTTTATGTTATCCTGAGAAGGTCCTTCTGAATGAACAGCCAAGCAAGTAAAGGGGAGAAACTTAACCCTGTAACACATACTATAATCCACTTCGTTTAGAGTATGATAGAGAGGATATAAAGACTTCCAGGGAAACACCTCATTCATGCCAGATTCATATGTGGGATTTTGATTTTCAGTCATTTGGTCAGACCAAGAGATTAAAACCAAGGAGTTCCACCCCCCCCTTAGGCCAAAGTACCACCCCTTGGGGCCGGTACTTTGGTCTAGGGGGACGAAAAGAAACAAGGAAGTTACAATAGGGGAGTATTGAGTATAGCCTTAGGGAACCATGGGGGGTGTCAGTGGCTAGAAAAAGTTTGGGAACCACTGTTCTAGTGGATTATGATCACACTGTCACCTTTGAAGAAAGAATCCTGAACAATTAACAAAGGTTTCTTAAAAGAAAACTTTTGGGAACATGATAAAAACAAAAAAATCACCATCCAATATAATTAGAGTGGCAACTACACCCTAACAAAAGATTTTTCTACCCCCAACCAAAAGTACGTATCTACGCAGTATGGAATGACTTCAAATCATATCAACTGGTCATTGAGTAAAGCCTAATAGCAGCTGTGTAGTTAGCATGGCACAAATAGCACTTTCGAAGCAATTCCTACCCGCATGACCAGAGGACAGGAGAATGCTAATATCACACTATTCTCATCCATATCATTCTCATTCAAAAGCCAGCATATGTATTTTGCCATTATGAATTATGAAGTAATTTGCCATTACTCATCATGAAAGTAAGTCATGCAGCATGAGTCTGAAATCTTCCCTTCAAACATTGCGTGTACTCACAGCAAGCAGGCAGTGAATGGCAGCGTGGAGCACTTCAACATGTTCATATTGCAGCAGGCAGCCAGTCACAGAAGATGGACGCAGGGGGCGATAGGGTGCAAAATCATCCTTTACATCTGACAGCGTCACGACCGAGGGAAGCACTGTGTCAAAGGCCACAGGATCGCCCCCGTCACTTTGGTCACCCGTTGCGTACAAGGGGAAGAAAGTGGAGGGAGGAGGGGGAGATGGGGTTGGGGTGGGGGATGCATACGAGGGCCTGCACCCAGCACCATTCACCTCCCACCAGCTGGTACTCCCCGTTCCCATGTTTAAGGCATCACCATCCTGAGACAAATCGTAAATCGGCAAGCATTAAAACTTTGTCTTCTCAAATTAAATCATTGTTTTCTAGAGAAGGTTAAAAAACATTCTATTTGTGAAACTGGGTTTTGGACAGCTACTCATGTCCAAGAAAAAAACTCAGCAGGATTTCTAAGAAATAAGATACAAAATTTGCAATTTCCACTTGACAATGGTGTAGTGCACCGAAACATGTCGAAATAAAGAAGAAGTTTTTTAAAAGTGGAAATTGCAAATTTTGAAACTTATTTCTTAGATTATGGATCGTTTCCACCACATCTCACCTGACTGTAAAACGTTTACCAGCAGGATTTGCCTACTTTCATAAACTATTGCTTTTGAGAGAACAGAAATGTCAATAATACTTGTGCAAAATATTTGCACTTAAATGTGCACACCGATTAACTAAAGGATCCAAGGAACATAAACTATAAAGGATCCAAAAAGTCACAATTTCCATTACAGGGCCCAAGGATGAATATAATATTTTTTAAAAGTACATATTATACAAATGAAGTATCATGCAAAATATGTCTTTCCTAGAAGAAATTAAACATATTACTTTATAAATAACGATGACTAAATTACACATGCAAATTTACTATACACAAAATTCTGGGCATTTGAATATTGTTTTTTCACTGTTCCGATATTAATTTTGTCATGCATCAAAGTAACAAGCTACTATATTCTCATCTGACTACTGAACTGAAAATTTATTCCTTTCTTAATATATTTTCTTTTTTTATAGTCAACATTACCTTTGACGCTGATTGTCTTGATTTTAACTATATATTACTGATAATTCAACTAACTTTATCCAGCATTAGGAGACATTCTGTATCATAATAACAGATTCTCAAAAACAATTACATATTTAGAAGCCATCATCCATGCCATATCATCAAATTCAATTTTAGTCCCTTTCCAAGTTAGGCTAAGTTTTCTTTTGGATACTACCTTGGTTAGAGTGCCATATTATTTCACATCTTTCACGTTTTAAATGACATGAGGGGAAGAATATCTTATTTTCGTCCGCTAGTTTATCCTTCTACTTCCATAAGTCTCGTCTGAGTTACTAATAACCGAAAAATTATCTAAACAACTATATTCTGTGCATTTATAGCCAAATAGTTCTACATTTTCCCTATGATTTAATAAAGTCATTGCTAAGTACTTCAAAAAAAGCATAACCAAAGAGTTCAAAATGAAGTCCAACTCACTTTTGACTGAATTGTCATTTTCAAAGGGGAGCTTGACATTAAAATAGAAGGGTTTATATAAAAAACAACACGTGACAGATCTTGTCAACGAGCCAAATCGCTTTTTGGAGTTTATCAGTCGCAGTAACAACAAATGTTTGCATATATATTATATAAAAATAAAAAATATCTTACCCTGTTGAGTATTCCTATATTTAGATAGAAGCAAATAACAAATATATTCCAGCCGATCCAAACGATGCTCCATATGCAAAACTGAAAGAAACATAACTAATGTAATAAAAGTTTTCGTACAGAAGATCCAAAAATTGAGTAAACGATACTCACAGAAATTATGTATTTCGGTCGATATTGATATGCTCCAAAAAATCCAAAAATAACAAAGACCATTTGAAAAAAATTGGCCAAAATCGGTGCCCACATGAAGCCAAGAAAATCGAATACTTGCCGCTCAACGGTGGCTACCTGTAAATATAAAAGGATTTAAGAATGCATCTGCACTTTGGACGGAGGGAAAGTCAAGTGAAACAGGTTGAACCACTGGAAATGAAATAACTGCTCTTATTGATGACAAATTTCATCATTACACGCCAAATTTCAACCAAGAGCACATTAGGATTGTAGTTTTTAAATATATATATATATAAATAAAAGAACAACTCATTATATAAATTCATATTCTTGTTAAACAAAGTTCAAATATAGTCTTTCAAGCGAGTAAGGTTTTAGTACTGAGGAAAAATTAAGTTTTAAATTACGCCTTATACCATTTGTAACACCAATATCACCAACAGGAAGTGCCGTCTCGTGCAAAATCCCATGTCATTTGATCCCTATTCGAAGGTAGCACTTCAGAATTCTTTGTTTCGATAAGTACTCAACTGCCAATTTAACGAATGGCTCGAGCTAAGGCAGAAACCACTTGATCTCTTTCCGGACATTTCACTTTCGAAAAAAGTTAACTTTTCAAAGCTTCACATACCACGATGATTAAATAGCGTTTAAACATTCACGCAACAGACAAACAAAAACTAAAAAATAACTCATAACGCGTTATAACAAACTGATGCTATCTTGTTCTCAGTTTCCTGTTCATCCCTCAACCGCACATAACCCAACATAACCTAACTGGGCATCACCTCTGATATTCACACAACAGTCCATCTGGTGTACAACCTGTTAACTACGATCTCTACTCCGCTATCTCATGGTGTCCATTGGCCGTGTCGGAAGCATAAGCTTTTGCCCTCTGTGAACAAAAATTAAAACTAGGAAGCTAGAGCAGATACCTTTCCCATTCAAAACCAGTCTTGGCTGGTCTCTCCTGCATTATCATGACTACAGGACACGTCAAAGCCATAAAACAGGAGAATCACTGAGCCAAATCATGCTCGTATTTATTCTCAATTTATTATTGAGTCAAAGTGATTTTTTGGTAAATAAACAGAGATTCGAAGTTTTCCAAAAGTGAAGAGTTGTTCCACCAAGGTTTTCCACCAGTTTATATTTACTTAGAAAAATTAGTATTGAAAAATATAACTAGGTGAGAAAAACCAGAATTATTCATAATGGAAACAGGCCAGAATCTGGTCTTCTTCTCCTGTCAGATTTTCATTACTAATGATCTTGTGTTAATTAAAGTCTACAATAATCCATTATTTCAGTGTATACCTTCTATTCACTCTACATTCACTGTCCAGATTTCTCATACCAACTGCCTCTCCTTCTCTACCACGCATTCATTAATTTTTCTCTTAGTTCATTTTCCTTCAGGACATAAAAGAATTCTTTTATGTCCTACATCCATATCCTAAAACCGTATCGAGTACATCCATCTTCCTTTCTCATGGATCAAGTTTTAAAATCATGCAATTTTTTGTTCCATATTAGTCTGTATGAAGTACAAACAGCAAGGGAATATTCTACTTTAGTTGAGGTGCACCTTTATTGCCTAATTGATGTGAGAAATGGGTGAGGGCCAACCAGTAATAGATAGGGTTGGCTAAAGAAGTGAACCCAGCAAATTAGCATATCTACCATCAACAATGGCACCATTTCAAGTCTAAGTAGAGAAGATTGAAGAAAATCATACATCTATTGCCTGCATCCAAGACATTGTAGTAGTAGCAGTTTTGTTTTAAAGGGTGCGTCGACAGCTTAGGTCATTTTGCACCACTTATAATGCTTTTACTGTCATTCATTTTATGTTTAATCATAAATTAGATAAGATATAGATAAAGATATATATAGATAAAATGAATATATATATATGTAGATAAGATTTTTATAAATACATACAAAATGTAGATAGTATTTTACAATAAATAAGATATAGGTCAGTAGATTTAAAATTTATTAAATAAACCCGCCTTCTTTAAAAACATTAAAACTCTATTTATAACATCAGTACTGTCACCTAGGATTGAAGCCAACTGGGTTAGCCTGGTGGGTAGCATGCTCACCGGCTAACTCAATGATCGTGGGTTCAAATCCCGCCCAGGGCATGGATGTTGTGTTTGTCCAGATGGGTTTTTTTATGTATTGAAGAGGTGTGAAATGACCATTGCCGTCGAAGCACCCTATAAACAAAAATACTACTACTACCTAGGATTGATCCTAGAATGCCACTGATGCCTAGTCTTTCGCGGAGAGCCCTATACTTATCACACTCCGTCAGGATGTGCTTCACAGTCAGAGGGGCATTGCAATCGTCACAACTTGGTGGGATCTTCTCTTCCGAGAAAAGGTACAAGTGGGTCAAGGCACAGTGGCCTATCCTTAGCCGTGTGACGACTACTTCTTCCTTCCAACAGCTCCTGAACGAAGAGGGCCACGCTAATGTTGTTGGTTTATGCTCTCACAGTTTGTTGTTGATTAAAAACGACCATGAATCTCTCCACTTTTCCAAGACCAGGTTTCTCAACGAAGTCCTCAGATCCTCGATGGGTACCTTTGCCGAGGAGAGTTCTGGCATTGATAGAGCAGCTATGTCCACCTTCTCATTCCCTTGAATCCCCATGTGTCCAGGAACCCATAAAAAGGACACTTTATTTCCCTTCCTACTAAGGGACAGGAGAAGTTTTTGTATTTCCTGTACAATGGGATGGAATGCCTGAAAAGTGGATATTGACTGCATAGCGCTTAGGGAGTCTGTGAAGATCAAGAAAGATCCAACTTCGTTCAATAGATCTTCTAGTGATAGTTTTATGGCAAATAGCTCCACAGTGTTCACACTGCACATGGGGCTGAGTTTCGCCTTCATCAGCCCGTGGTGAGGCGAAACAACAGAGCATGCACAAGCAGACTCAGATTTGGATCCGTCAGTGTAGATGGTCTTGTATCCCGAATAGTGGGATAGTATTTCCCTAAGGCGGAACTGGTACTCAGAGGCGGTAGTAGAGGATTTGGTAAGACCGTGTAAATTAAAATTCAATTCCGGTTGTTGCAGTAACCATGGTGGGTGGACGGAGTATCTTATGGGATAAAAGTCCAGTAAGTTAAAACCTGTCTCATCCAGCAAACTTTTGACTCGGATTCCCATGGGTTTTGTCACTTTGGTACATCTGCAAAATATTTCTAAAAAACGTGGTTTAAAAATAATGTTAAAAAAAGGGTGTGTTCTCATAGATAACATTTTTGCAAGATAATTAAAGGTTAAAATATGTCTGCGGGTAGAAAGGGGTGGCTCACCTGCATCAGAATAAAGGTTAAGTATTGGAGAGGTTCTGTAAGCTCCCGTGGCCAGACATAGACCAGAGTTATGAACGGCCGAGAGGAGCCGCAAATAACTTTCTCAGGCCGATGAGTACACTACACACCCGTAGTCTAGTTTTGATCATAAAAAGGGGCTTTCTTGCCCCTTTGTCAGTGAAAATTATACAAAATCATGTATACAATATATCTTTGGTAGAAGATAAAACATACTGGATGTTAAATAACTTTGGATGAGTTCACTCACAGAAAGATTCACAAAATGATTCCATTCCATATGACACTAACAGAATCAACAAAACAAACATTGTAATTGCATTCTTCAAGAATATACTTTATTCAAAAATATTATGGAATTGATACATACATTGAATGATGAAAGAGTTAATTTTTTATATTTTTAGTGAAAATTGTTCTGTTAAGTTATAAAAAATATACAAATGCAAAATACAAAAAAATTATAACTGAGAAATATCTGAATGGACTAGGCTTATCAATAAACAATATCATGGGGCTGGAAAATAATATTCCAATTACTTTACTAAAAATAACATGGCTACTTTGAATTTTTATTGTAATAGAATGAACCTCCAAATTAATCCAATTTATATAATGAAATTTAATAAATATTTTTATCCTTATATCTTAATGTAGAATTTGGGTGAATTCATAACAAGACCTACCAGTGATAACCAATCTCCACTAAATTTTTAATTGCTGACTTCACCTGAAAAAATTAACAATCTCATCTACTTCAGTCTTTCTTTTTATTGACAAGTTCCTGCACCAAGTTAGTTATCTTTACAGGATAGGAGATCTGACACACTATCACCCAGTATTTTTCCTGCTATCTCCAAGATGCCTTCATAATATGGTTCATCAAACTTAGAGCTCTGTAGCACAGTCTTCCCATGGGCATCCACCTCCAAGAACAATGCCTTCATTTCCCCTTGGGTTATAAATTTCATTAGGACACCACAGACGTGTTGCACCACACTGATGTTTTCAAAGCTCACTGCATGATGTAGTATGTTGGTAAAGTGCTGGTCTGGATCTGACCCATACCCTGGATAAGATAGATGTTGCATGACGAATTCTCTGTCCTGATGTTGAAAGTCATGGCTAAGCTTCTCGTTCAGGACAACAATATTGGCCCTGAAAAGTTCAGCACTTACTTTATGTTCCAGGAGGTTCTTAGAACAAAGGAAAACTTCATGTGGTAATGGATTTATTAACTGAAATTTGTCCTTTGAAATTATGCTCTTGTAACCTTGGTCTACACTCAACTTCAAATCATCCTCCATCTCTGCTCCTGTATCAGTAGCCATCCACCTCAAGATGAGTATCAATGGACATTTAACATTTGGGATTATTTTCCCAGCACACTCCCTAATAGGGCCTCTTAGTAATTCATAGAAGGAGAGTACGGAATTTGGGAATGAATCTAAATGGAATTCCAGGAGGTAATGATGCCCACAGCAATTTTTGTACTGCAGCAGATGAGTAACTTCTTCCACAGACAGAATGTTAGACTCAATTCTACTGTTCAAAAACTTGTGAAAGCTCCTCTGAACTGTGATTGATGGTGTATTGAAATACTCAGGATTGAAACACTCAAATAGCCAATTTTTAACTTCACCTGGGCTTTTGAGAAGCGATGTCACTGAATCCCACACAAATTCTATAACACTTGGGTCTTTATTGAGTGATGAAAACAGTAATATATTTGTACCAAATTCTTTATCTTTTCTCTTGAGATACTTCAACCTGTGTACTTCATCGCCCAATTTTTTCTTGAGATATTCCCACTGACATTTGACCACATCTAGTGACTTAAAGCAAACAGCTTTCTTCCAGAGCTCAAAAACAACACTATTCTCTGCCAGGAGGAAACTTTCAAAATTGCATCCCTTATACATTGAATCTACAAGTGAAGTCAATGAGCAGAAATCTATTTCTCCAATGCAATGGAAGGAGTTCATCTTTTCATCATAGAAATATTGTTCCAAAGAGGATCGAAATGTATCCATGTGATCCTTGAGAAAAGTTACCATCTCAGATATGTAGGCCAAAGTGATGCCGTCGTCACACGAATCAAAGTATACATGCATAGGGAACATCCACTGTAAACCATTCTTTGATATCATCTCATTCATTAAGGTATTCAGATGAAATTTGTCTATCATTTCCAGCATGCACCTTATGATCCCAATGTACTTTTTAGTGGAGACACTTTTTGACTTACTCAAACAGGAGGCAGCAAAAGTGAACATGTTTGTGTATTGATTTGGGAGGAGTCTTACACTCTCATCAATTTCCTGAGCAATATGTGACTCTGCTGGAAACCCGGGATCACCAGATTTCTGATTACCTACCATCATCCTCACTACCTGACCACCAAAGGAATCAACCAAAATCTTGAGGCATTCCTTCTGACAGTCTATAACATGAACATACAGGCACTTAAGAATGCCTCGCTTTGTGTCAGACTCAGGTAAAGCCTCTCCATTCAGCAATGAACTCCTCTGAATATGAAAAACATCTTCCTTATCCCAGCCCAGTACACCTTCTGAAAGTAAATGTAATATATCCTCAAGAAAGTTCCTGACTCCAGAAAGCCGATCCTCTAGGAATAGCTTCTGGAGCCAAAACCTTGCCACATGCTCCTTTTTGGCCTTCTTCAAGAGCCATTTAGCAAAGAAGAACTCCTTAAAAGACTGGTGAACAAATTGATATGTTCCAGAGTTCTCAGTGATCAATCCAATGCTTAGTGCCAAAAACATGTAATATCTCTTCAAACTGTACAGATCGTACTCGAGGAAGGAGTTGGCAGAGAGTTTCTCTAGCATCGAGGATGCCATCCTCAGTCCCATATTTATCAGTATATCTGTTTGAGGATGTTCCAAAGTTCCAACCTTCTGCTTGGTGAATACACTCATCTTAAATTTCAAGAAACGAATGTATAAGTGACCCTGGTTTATTGTCTTCCTGGAGTAAAAGGAATCCTCATATAATACCCTCCCGGTCATCTGTAGGTGGAGAGGCGGCTGAGTGATTATCTCAATCCCCTCTGCAAACTGATAAAGTATTTCCATCAGCCTTTTTGCCAAAGCAGCAAATTCAACTGACACCCGAATCTCCTTTCTCTCTTTTGAATCGTTTCCTGAATTCAGTGTGATGCTCTCAAGGTGCTTGAGAAAATCAGAGAAATCTTCAACACCCCCTTCATCTGAGATGAACTGACTTACACTAATACATATGCTTTGAAACTTCTGAAGCCTTTCATCGTGGGGCAGTTGTCTCAACAAGGCATTCCAGTAGTTGGTCAGGAACTTGATCTGCTCATCTGGAGAGAACGGCACCAAAGCATAAGAAAGTACACCCAAGGTCTTCTCCAGGTCATACCTCTCGTGCAGGCGTGTTGTCACAACTATCCCGATTCTCAAATGAATCTTGATGGCCTTCAAGAATGCGACCATACCACTCTTGTACTTTGGGCATATCTCATCAAAGCCATCAAAGAGGACAAAGGCCTTGTATTCCATATTAGTGATATGATGAAATAACTTTCTCTCTAATCGCAAGTCTCGATTCCTGACCATCCCAAAGAGAAGGTCTGTCAAACATTCGACGTCCACCTCACCAGACTTTACATAGGGGTCACTCTGTAATTTTTCAAGGTGCTTCTCCTGCTCTTTGGTCCCCAGCTCCACAAGGGAAACCCAGAGGTAATAATTATTTTCTTCAATGTCCATTGCAAGTTTGGTGAGGTAAACAGTTTTACCACATCCTGGGTTGTCGGCAACCACTACTGCCCATTGTGAGAACTTGGAGGTTTCCATTAAGTCACCCATGGTGTGTATGTGAATAAAAGATTCGAGTGGTTCATTCTCATTTCCCCTCTTTACAATGCCATTCTTGAAAGCTGACGACCTCACAAGATAGAACAAATCATCTTTGAAACTCAAGAAGTATAGTTTTCCCTGGGTCTTTTTTTCCAAATGATATTTCATGATATCATTGAATACATCATAAGCCTCTGAAATGTCAGCCTCTTGGTCCAAAATATAGCATCGTGCACCATCCTTAAAAGCGTCAACTGTGCCCCATGTGCACAAATAACTTTTCTTGATACCCCTGCTCCACAATATTTCTTTGTCTGCGTTGACCACAAAGAAATAGGCCTCCTGATACTTCTCCATCATCTCTGCACAAAACTCCACCTTCTTAAGGCAAAGGTTTCTTCTGATGATGCACTCCTCATTATTCAGAATGATTCTCTCATCCTCCTCCTGAACAACCTTTTCAGTGGCTTTGCTCGAGTACATATCCTCCTCCTCCAGAACATAGGCAATGTCCAAAGGGTGGAAATACTCATGGGCGCACGACTCGACACTACTGGAGTTTCCCAACATCTGAATGGCATTCCTTGCAGTCATCATCTTCCCGCCCAAGATGAGGTTACTGTTCAAAATGTACTCTCGAGTCTTTGGTGATAGCTCCTTCCATGTATATTCGACAATATTTGCATTCATGAGCACTCTGTGCCTACGATGAAGCAATATCACCACAGAGTCGAGAATTGAACTGAAATTATTTCTGAAGCAAGTTTTGTCAAAGCAAAACGATTTGCTCGAGCAGAAATGTGGATCTTTCATCTCATCCCAGATCACGGCGAGAATTTGAAAATCCTTCGATTCGGATTGGAACAGTTCCCTGCACTTCTTGAAATTCGTCCAGTTGACGAAAAATATCCTCTCCTTGAGTTTCGCTGCGACGTGGCTTCGTGCCAGGAGTGTGTTGGATACTTTTAGGACCCTCAGTCCTTGGTGAACATGAAATTCTAAATCGCGGACGTCGTCCCCGTACACCCCTATCTGGTCTTTGTAATTAGAAGAGGAGAACTTCTGATAGTCGCCAATGCCCCTCAGAGTAATCCTGTTGCTCGCATAGTTCCGATCAACATATTCATAGAACTCGGGGAGTACGTGATCTTTGTAATAGTTGAAGAGCTGTACATCCCATCCCTCGACCCCATCCAATTCCTTCAGGTCATTGACACAGGCCTTGTACTTGGCCACCATGTGCGGTACGCGGACGATTAGCTCCACACTCCAGAATTCCTTGTCATAATTTGCTTTCACTTTCCTTATGATGGTGTCACATCCGCTCAAGTTCTCAGGCTTCATGATTTCCTTCACTATGTCTTCATAAACATCCCCCCTTCCTCGCCTGGCAACCCCAATTAAGGGAGTACCCTCGCCTCCGGGGTTAGTTCCCATCAGGTCACCCTTCCTGTACGGGAGGCGGTTATTCTGAAACACCACTTCCAGTGCCATGTGACAAAGCTCATGCGCAAGGTTGCCAACGACGTCGCCGTAAGAGAATGTGTCTGTGGGATCGTCACCTCGAGATTCCATCGCACCGACATACACCTTGTTTCGGTTGAAATCAGTCAGGCCGTGCACCTTGTTCCTGCATTCGTATGCCCTCATTCGAGTTACAGTTGTCGCCCCAAAATCAAAAACTACTTGAAAGGCGGGGACATCCTGCAGGACACAGAGAAGAATCTTGGTATACTCGTGACCATCCAGTTCTTTGTAGAGGGACTCAAACCTGAAAAATAAAAATTATAGTCAACGTAAGTTGAAACGTATACAGTGGTATCTTGGTTAACGATGACCTAGGTTAATATCACACTTGGTTGAAAACAAGTTGCTGCAAACAAATAATGTCTTGAGAAAGAACACGGGTTTTAATGGTCAGTGCCTTATTGATCGGAGGAAGATTTCAATGAAACATATGACACTCTGAACAGGAAAATACCCAATAATAGGTGTATGTCAGATGGCTCTTAAGAAAATTATACTTAAATCTTGCAAAATATTCATATGCATGTCATTTATATTTTTTACATAAAATTTGTATTAAAATATTCTCTTTAGACATCACTGAAAATACATAGTGCCAGTTTCAGAGCTCAAATATAATGTAACATGGTATATTTCTATATATAATATTAGACAATTTACCTTTGGAAACTCATGTATCACATGATGGTGATATCACATCATTTCAGAATTATTATGACAATGATTCATTATAAAATAAACTGGAAAAAGGTCTTGAGTATAAAAATTAAAATAGAGCAAAGCAAATTTTAGATGAGATAGTCTGCTGCTAATCAATGTGTAAAACGGTTAGTGCTGTATCTTATGTGTCCTTTGTATTCCTTGTCTTAGTGAATTACATATTTGTAATAATGTTTTGCATAACTTTAAGTAACAAATTGTATTTTTTACCTTGTTACAAAATTCAACCTAACAAGAAGGCTAGCAAGGAAAAAAAAATTTTTTTTTCTATTGAACAGAAGAAAGAAATCACAGCAAAATATCACAAAGGTGTGAAATATATGGAGTTAGTTCGAATATATGAAACCAGGCATTCTACTATATCAACCATTATACCGAGTTGTAATAATAGTTACAGTTAACACTTCATAATAATTACAACCAAGTTATAATAATAGGTAGAGAAAGTTTGGGTTTCTGCACATTGTGCAGTCCTTGGCCACATGACATGTTTGTCATGGTTACACCTGTTGTTTATTTATCTACATATATTAAGAGTTCTGTAGGAGTAAAATGCCAAGTGAGTAATATTTCAGGGAATAACTTAATCCTAATCCAATAACAGGACCGTCACATACGTATTTAAGTTGAATTTTTATGTTTTGTTTTCATGTTTTTATTTGATTGTATAATATTGTTGTTGTGAACTTGAGCAAGACTTTGTTGTCACAATGTTTTCTAAAGTTCTGTGGTACTTTTAGAATGGAAAATTTATGATTTCCCTGTTTGTATGTGAAATCGGAAAAGTCTCGCAGTTTCAATTATGGAACAGCTTTCTCTCTACTGTGCAACCAGGAGGCTCACTCTACCCTTTACAACTCTATGATATCAACCAGTTTTGTCAAAAAAAAGAACATGTGGTAGCTGAGGTTGCTAAGGAAACTTCAAGGTTGAATTTCATAGGCTTTTTTCTTGTCTGGAAAATGTGGAATGGAATTAAATCTGTTACTAATTTGGCTCAAAGAAAGAGAAATGCTGGGTGATACCACATCTCAGAATGCTATTTATCAGAAAGCTAGACAAATTTTTCAACATTTAAAAGTGAAGACAAATCAATCTCTGAGGTCGATGAAGATAATTTCATAGGTGATCAAGATTGGTTTGACAACTTCAAAAAGAGAACAGGAATTCACAGTGTGGTTAGAGATGGAGCTAGTACAGAATCATATAAATTTGTAAATGACTTTACGAGAATTATAAGGAAAGGAGAATGCCTAACTCAATAAGTATTCAATTGTAAAGAGACTGGGTTATTTTGGAAGAAACTCTTCCTGGACATAATAAACCAATGAACTACAGGTTAACATTGCCTTTAGCAACATCTGAAAGTCATTTTATCCCTGGATAATGCAACTGGCCACCCAACTGGGCAAACTAAAGAAGAGCTACCAGATCAACTTGATTTTATCAAGGTTGATTATTCTTCCTCCCAAGACTATATCTCTGATCCATCCTATGGATGATATACTACATAATTGAGAATTCCAAATCAACTAACCCAAAGATGGTTTTCTACCAGGTGCCTTTAAAGTATGTGACCAACATGACCATAAGAAAAATTTGGAAGGAAGAATTGCAATGAATTGTCATTGCAATTAGATTAAATTAATTGTAAAGTGTTGGCAAGAAGTAACAATGACAACTGATGATGATGATTATTAGGATCAGGTCCATAATGGCGTATAGCCACATCAAAAGAAAATCACTGACATTACTTTCTGGACAAACTTTGTACATATAAACTTCTTTCATGCAAGCAATTTTTCAATTAATATAAGCACATAATGTACAATCAGATGGATTGAATTCATTGTGCAAATATTCTGTCAATATAGGACAATCCTTCAGGAAGAGAGATCAAATCGTTAAACACACCACTGGATATTACCACAATAAATACTTAAATATGAACTGGGTCGCAAGATTAAAACATCACCTTCGATTACAACTCATTTTGGGCTATGGATCCTCATTGTTCCTTCTGATTAATACATATGAAGGAAATGCGGTCTCATACAAACCTGCTTCCCATTGCCTCTTCACCTTCAGCCGTACCAAATACGAGTGATTTGCAGACCATCTTCATAATGTGGCACCCTTCAACCTTGCAGAAGACCTCCTCCAGGGATTGGTTGAATTTTACTGAATTTTTCACCTTCAGTTCGTTTACTCGTTCTTCTTCCTCAAGGGTGCCATACCAAAATCCCATTCCATAGAGCCAAGCCCATGCGTCATGCTTCGCCTCGATTCCCGCTCTGTACAAAGCGGACGATCCCTCTTGGTCCACATAATAGCGATACTTTCCACTCTTGAGGCTGATTTTAGCTCTTAAAATTTTAATAAACCCTCGTAATATTAACAATTTTATTTATGTTGTGTATAATTTTATTTTGAATAATAAGATTGGTCAAAACTACGAAAAATTCAATAATCAGTAAGTTATATAATATTAAATGCACTCACCTCAATGTAGCATCAGCAAGAATAGAATTTATCACACAGAAATTGTTAACACTTGTAGGAACACGATCTTCAATTGTTGGACGGACACCGAGAAAGAAGGAGATATTGAGATATTCGGTTCAAATATTGAAAATTCACTAACTAATGGATACAGATACAACTTAGCATAGAGCAAAAATCTTGAACCAGCAATTTTCGCTGAATTACCATTATGCAATTATTCTGCCTCCGTCTTACGTTTTTCGACTTTTAAGTAGGTCATAAAATGAATAGAAACGAAGGAGTGGAAAGATCAAATCAAGAGAAACAGTAAGCAGGTGTCTCTTCTCTGACGGTCTCGCCGCGCTCCGCCGCCTCGCACTTGGCCCGTGGCGGCGCGGAGGCGCTCCCGACTTTGGATTGATTAATATCAGGGGCTTGGAAATTCTGAGCTTCTGACCCACCGACTTCCATCTCCCGTCACAGAGTCTTGAATTCGTATATCATCCTGTTCATATCGCCCACTTGTATCGAAAAATTGACCTATCTTACGCAGCATCCGTCGCAATATCACTTCGGGTGGTAGTTAATTTCCAACGGCGATTCTAAGTTTCGATTTCCCGCGAGGATTCGACGACGACCTGGGAGACGATCCTTAAAGGACTCTGCCAGGTTATAGGCTTTTTAAAAGAAACTGATGACTTTAATAAGATCTAGTTTAAAATTTATTGTCATTTACTTGTATTTTCTAGGGTAATTCCAGGGACTGTCTTGGTATTAATCGGGGTTGTGGTCCTGAGTTTTTATTTATGGTTTTTAACGTGTTTTAGGATATGATCCCTAGTCTAATATATGTGTTAATTTATTATATTTATTTATTTAAAAATTTTATTTTTTTATTATCAAATTTTTAATAATTTTTATTAACATGCTCTGTGTACTAACTGTGCCAAATGTACAATGATGAATTTTAAGGATGGGCGAGCTTCAAATTGACCTCAGTTGTCGACGCACGAAATAAAAGAAAAACAAATTGCCACCATGTACTGCTGTGGCGTCTGCTGTGTTTCGACGGGGACGCATCAATCCGTCCCAAGGCACGCACCCTGCTCTCCTCCGCTGTGGGAGAGGGAGAGGGTCGAATTCCTTTTAAACCCCCTTAAACTCTTCCTCCTCCCAAAGTCTTCCAAACAGAAGG